>PVKY010004808.1:0-18555 GCA_004027775.1 Bradypus variegatus
AAGCTTCCTGAAGCCAGAAAGACTTCTTATTTTCAAAGTAGTGGACATTTGTCTCCTAATGACAAAGCACTCAGCTCCTCCCCCACAACTTCCCCTCCCCCATGGGAAGGAGCAGTTACCTGATTCTCCCTGCAGCTGCACCCCACAAACCCCCACACAGCACTGCCGGTCACTAGTGGTCATGCCCTTCTCCTCCTCTCCGGACCTTGGCCCCGGGACCCGGTATGAAGAATCCCCAAGCCCTTTAGGCCTGAAATTGGAGCTAAATCAGCCTTAAGTTACCTCCCATCCAAGAACTGGGCCTAAAAATACCCCCTTATTTCTAACCCTCAGGACAGACCTGGTATTAAATGCCTTCCCTAGGAGGGAGGGCACTTCCCCACCTCCCCAAAGGTGCCCCAGAGACCACAGAGACTGTGTGGAGAGAGTGTTTTCTGAAGGCCTGCTCCTCTTCGCCTTCCCCAATTCTATAACCCTGCCCTCCTTCCCAGTCTCACCACCCTTCCTTGACAGCCTCCAGGGCAGGATGTGAGGGCAGTGGTAGAACAGCACCCACTTTGGAGACCCCCAGGAAAGTCCCCTTCTCTGGTCCCCTCTCATATGCAGGCTTCTGGCTGTCCTGCAGGCAGAGACTGCTTTTCCCTGTGCTCCAGAGGAAGGCCCTGAGCCTTTTGACTTCCCCAGCCTTACTTGTCATGCTAAGGACATAGTATCTTTATATTCCAAAGCAGGATACCCCCCACCCCACCCCACCAACTCCCTATTCCCTTGGCTTAAACTGGAACAGCCAGGGAACCCCTCCCGGACCAGGCTGGATCTCCCATCTTCCCTCCCAGCTTGCCTGACCTTTTGATGTGAGATGCTGGGTTTGGTCTGAGTGGGCGCCAGGCGGGCCGGGGTTGGCCTCTGGAAGGTCAGGGGACCATCCTCTTGTTCCCTCTCTTCTCATTCCTCCAACCTCCTCCCTCCTTCAGTTACTGTTTTTTGTAAAGTGGATGCCTTACTTTTTGGATAAATATTTTTGAAGCTGGTATTTCTATTTCTTTTGGGGGTTTTTTTGTGTGTGTTTTTTTTTATTTTTTTTTAATGTAAGGTTGTTTTGAGGAGGTGGGATTAGTTACAGTTTGGATAATGATCTTCTGTCTTTGAGTTGGTTTGGGTTTTAGAGCTTTGTTTGGTGGAGGATTATTTTTTCTTTTGATGTAATAAAACCTAAAATGGAAATCAAGTATTTGGTGGTGTTGATAACTAAATGGCCTTCTGAGACAGTCACCAGGCATTTCCTGTCTTAGATCTTTGTTTGCCAGGTTTCTTCCAGGACAGCATTCCCAAAGGCCCTCAGTGTCCTTACCCCAAGGACTCAGTGCCCGGACATTCAAATAGTAACTCTCATTTGGAATCAAAACACTCTTATTTCTTCTGTCAAGTCATGAAGTGTTATAAAGTTCCTGCCCCGTGCACTGTACTGAGAGCCTGCAAACTAGCTGGGAAGAGAACACTCATCAGGACCAGAGCTGGTGGAGATCACCAACCCCAGCTAAGGGAGACAGAGGCAGGGATTGGTCACCTGGAGGCCTGGTCAGCAAAGGCTTCTCGAACCAAGACCGCCTGGGCTGAACAGGAAAGGAAGTGACAGGCTGGAACTGCAGAGAGACGCAGGGGCAGTTAGGAGAGCATCCAGCTGGGTCCAAGGGGCTTGATGGGAAGGCTGAGGAGCACCAAGGAGGCAGGTGATAAAGTGTCATGGACTGAGGCTTTGTTCATTAATTGAGGCTTTGTTCATTACTGTACAGGCCCACCTGAAGGGAAGATTTCTTGGTGGAAGGTAGGAGTACTGCTGGATGAGGACAGGGAAGTACCTCCTGGTGTTTGGGGTTAATTGCTAGAGGAAGCAGATAGGATTAGACCCAGCTCTTGCTACTGTGTTCCTCCTTCTGTGGGCAGCCCTCTCAGCTGCCTATCTGGTGGCGTGGCTCCAGAGTCAGCACTGCTGACAGATGTAGGAAGGTGGGGGTGAGGGTGGCGGGAAGGGGTGTTAAGACATCTCCCTTCACCATCTGGGACACTATGAGGAAATAGGAAGGCAAGACACCTCCACTCCCAGTCTTGGCCTGCCCCCAACACCCTTGCTATGTGGCTGCCCTCCTTCCAGACAGCAGCTGCATGCCCTCCTTCCACAAGAGCACTGAGCTGGGAGGCCAGATACTTGGTACCTAGTCCCAGCTCAGCCACGAAACAGCTGTGTGTCCTGGGCAAGTTGCTGCACCTGTTTAGCATTTTTAGAGGAAAAAAAAGGGAGAGGGTTCAACCAAATCTCAAAGGGTTCCTCAATCTCCCAACTTCAGATTGTCAGTCCCTCCTGAAAGAGTGAGGGCAAGAATGGGCAGATGCCAATCTTGTGCAAGAGTTTTTCCTCCAAGCTTCAAATCCACTCTTTGGAGACCCCACCCCCACCCCCTCCTCTCTCCTTGGCTCCATGTTGCCCCACTCCTGCAAGTCCAGCCCTCCCAAACCCCCTTTCACTTCATGGAGACACTTGTCCCTTGGGAGGGCCCCCCTCTCCATAAAGTGACACCTCCTGGGCAGCTCCTGGGCAACATGCATTTTTTTTAACCTGGGCCTTCAACTCTGTCTTTAATACTAGGAATTTCAGATGTCATGACCTTAGAAAATCTGGGAGGCTTTTGGAGGTCCCTGAAATCGTAACTGCTTATGCAGTCACTTATTAACACAGTCATATGTCAAATCTTTTTGTGACCATTGTATCCAAGGAATTTGCTAAACAATGTGGGAAGAGCAAGCATTCCTGAATTTTCCAAGTCAGCACAGACTTCACATACTTTGTTCCATTGTTCCCATAAGTGTATTCTTATTTGTCCAAATACCTATCCTTAATTTTAATTCAGAAAATATGGTCACAACAGACAAAGGGGTCTAAAAGCTGTATCCATCCATTCCAGTTTGCTAACGCTGCCATTTTGCAAAATACCAGAAATGGATTGACTTTTATGAAGGGGGGTTATTTGGTTATAAAGTTACAGTCTGAAGGCCATGAAGTGTCCAAGGTAAGGCATCAACAATAGGGTACCTTCACTGAAGGATGGCCATTGGCTTCCAGAAAAACCTCTGTTAGCTGGGAAGGCACGTGGCTGGCGTCTGCTTGCTCCCAGGTGACATTTCAAAATGGCAGTCTCCAAAATGTTGCTCTTGGGGTGTTCTGTCCTCTCTTAGCTGCAGCTCCTCTTCAAAAGATCACTCTCAGTTGCTCTGAGGTCCTTCTGTCTGTGAATTCCTTTATACAATTCCAGTGATCCAATTAACACCTGCCCTCAATGGGCAGGATAACACCTCCATGGAAATTATCCAATCGAACATTTCACTCACAGTTGATTGAGTCACATCTCCATGGAAACACTCGAAGGATTCCAATCTAATCAACACTAATACATCTGCCCCCACAAGATTGCATGAAAGAATATGGCTTTTGGCAGGACATAATATATCCAAACTAGCACACCATCCCTCCCTTCAAGGAGCAAACAGTCTACCAGGAGAAAGTCAAGAATGCACATAAGCACGTATGTGTACTTTATGGCACCAGTGAGCCTGTGAAATTCTCCAGCTGAGCTGTGAGCTCCCTGCAGGCAGGGGCTGAATCTACGACATACCCACAGCCTGTGTAGTGCCTGGTATCTACGTACTAAAAAATGCTTGTTGAATTGAAGCATAATACAAGGCAGCAGGTAGTGTGTCCGCTCGGGAGACATAAAGTTGGAATGGAGGTCCAAGGAAGGGACAGATGAGACAGCATTTACCAAAACCAGTTGTTCTACGAACATTATCTTAACGTGTAATTAAACAACCCTATGAAGTAGGCATTATTACTGCCGTTGTATAAGGTTAAGTAACTTTCCCAAGGTCACCAAGCTGGTAAATGACAGAGGTTAGATTTGAGCCCAGTTCTCTCTGACGCGTCTCCTCTGCCAAGCTCTGCCACCTCCCTGTTGAGAAATACTTGGTGAAGGAGGTGGCCTTTCAGCGAGGCCTGTTACAAAGGCACTAAGACAATACACATGCATTATTTCAGTTAATCCAAACAGGTGGAGACTGCAGCAGCAAAAGGAAAACAATCCTACTGAAGAGGGAGGGCTTCTTTCCCCTCCTGAGTGACTCTCCATAACCAAGAATCTCCCACCCTCGACAGGCACTTCCCTCCCCAGCAGCCCTTCCTGTGAAGCACACCCCCTCCCCTGCCCTGAGACGCTGCCACCTGCCCTGCAAACTCTGGGTTACTGGGAAACACTGAAGTCAGAACGTGGGTGGCAACGTCACCCACCAGCCTGGAATTGCTTATCTCCCCGTGGCCAAAGCTGCTGACTTTCTCATTTCCTGCTGGCTCTATTTGCACATCACCCTGCTTTTTCCAGTGCCCATTTCACTCACCACTGATGCAGCGTTCCCTCTCTCTCCATGTCAGGGACCACTGAGGGCTAAGAAGGCTCTCTGTGTCACACAGCTCCCCCTCTCCACATCCTTTCAGCCCTGGACAATTTCAAGAACAAACCGGCAACCCTTTCCCCCGACATCAATGAGGCATCCCTGTTGATAAACTCAGCCTCCCAGCCTGGTTTTCCTTGTTTATAAGGTGGTGATAGAAATACTGTTTGCCTTGCCTGCCTTCCTATTTAACTTAAAGGGAAGTAGTCAGCATGGAAAGTGTATGTTTCAATGACTGAAAAAGCATAACTTACCAGAAAACACAAGATATAACTATTATCACTATTTCAAAGTGGGGGGAAGGGACAATAGAATTTCCCCTCATTGAGACAAGGCCCTGGCCCAGTGTCCCCAGCCCACCCACTCACCCTCTCTCCCTGCAATTGCACTGCAAGGCCCCATCCGGGCCAGTTTCCTCTTCCTCTTTCCTGGTGCTCAGCAGGCTCTGCTGTGTGCCAGGGCTGCGGGAGGCTGCCCTCTGCCGTCCACCTGCTTACGGAGCGCGGCAGCCCCACCAAGCCCAGAACTTTGGACAAACATCGCTGCCTGGTGGTCAAGAGAGGCACTGCTGCCAAACAGATGTCGCTCAGCTTTGGTACCTGTTTGGCACAGTGTCCTTTGAAATGGGGAGAAGGCAGAAATCTCCCCATCTGGTCCTGGAATCTGTCTCCAGGACACACGCAGATCTCCCCATGCCACATCAGGGCTTTTGGAGAAGGCATATTTGGCCATACCTCAAAGCATGCACATAAAGCTCCCAGGGTAGGTAGGAGGGCTGGGGAGGAAGGGAAAAGGAGAACACCAACTAGAGAAATAACCTGCTTGGTTTGTAGGCAGCCTTGTCTTCAGGGACATATTTTGTTCTAGCATTCAGAGTTGCACAGATCCCCTCCACATTTGTCCCACCTTGGCCCACTCACTGTGACCCAGCCCTTGGTGTGCCCAACTTGTAAAAACTCCTGACCCACCCACAGGGTACCCACAGCATTTACTGGTGATGAAAAAGCCAGTGGCACATATCTCTGTGACCTTTTCTTTTCACTGGACTACAGCCCCATTTGGAGGTAAAATTCAACAGGTAAGAGCAGGGCCCCAGCAAGTGCCTCTGTCAGAGGGAGTGGGAAGTTACCAAAGGAAAGAGAAAAGGGAAGGGAGGGGGCCCAGCAGGAGACAAGAAGTGCACAGAGAGAGAGAGCCAGGGGCTTCTCCCAGAGAGCCTGGAACAGAGCCCCAGGAAGAGGTAATGACAAAAGAGAAGGCTTCTTAAGCCTCACAAGAGGAAGTGGGCCCAAGAGGGGCGAGGTGGAGGCCTGAAAATGGCCATGCAGAAGGAAAGACAGCAAACTGAACTGCAGGGAGCTCCTGAGCCCTGCAGCCCAGGCACAGGAAATGGGAGGCAGAGCCTCAGGCCCAGAGTCCGGAGCAAAACACTGGCCTGAGCCACCGGCAGTGCAGGGGAGCTAGGAAAGGGAGGAGTGTGGCTGCCAGGTTCCCCAGCCGTCTTTCTGCCCAGACCTGGGGCACAGGACCCAAGTCCTGAGCAGATGCCTTAGCCAAGCACAGGCAATCGGGTGCTGTGCCAGGCTGCTGGAGCTGGCCAGGACAGAAAACACATTAGTGTTCGGGCTATTGCACAGACCCTGTGCAAAAAGCTAACAAACAAACATGCTCTGGGCAACAGCAGACTCCATGTATCGCTTGTTCCTAGAACGTTTTGCTACTTCCTGAGCCCCTCCAACAACACCCCCTGGCCCGCACCCAGGAGGATGCCCTGAGAGGTGGGGCTACAAAAGGAACTGACTGCCCCTGGGGGTAGGTGGAGCCCAGCACTGGGGGCCACGGAGAGGGAGGCGTGTCAAGGGAGGAGCTCAGATTGGACTGGGGGTCAGCACTGGAAGAGGGTTTTCTCTGTTCACTTGGACTTGGCACCTCATTCTGCACAGAACTTCTTGGACATCAGAGGGAGGAGGACACTCAGAGTGAGGTGTTGCCCTCAGGGAGGACTCTGGAATCCCTTGGGCTCAGCGGGGAGACTGGGAGGCATTCCCAGAAGCCTCAGCTCCTGGGCATCTCCAGAACCCTGGATTGGACTCTGAGCAAAGAGTGCCCCCACCTGCTAAATAGGCAGGGGCCCCATCTCTCTAAGGCCTGCATCCCTCCCTCCAGGGTGCGCCCTGCCCCTCCCTGAGTCACCCCAGGGAGAGAGGGGGAAAAAAGGGAAGAGGCATTGACCCCAGAGGAAGAAAAAGGAAGCAAAGAAGAGGAGGGAGGAGAAAGGCCTTGCAGGAGTGGGTGACAGAGGAGACCGGAGAGGCAGATCAGGGGCAGATCTGAGGCAGGGGGAGATCGCGAGAGGGCAGACCAAGCATCTCGTGGGGTGCCCGAGAGCAGGGCAACGGGGGCGGGGAGCCAAAGGGGCGGGCCGGCCATGTCCCACGGGACCTACTACGAGTGTGAGCCCCGGGGCGGCCAGCAGCCACTCGAGTTTTCAGGAGGCCGAGCAGGGCCCGGGGAGCTGGGGGACATGTGTGAGCAGGAGGCCTCCATCGACCTCTCTGCCTACATTGAGTCTGGCGAGGAGCAGCTCCTTTCGGACCTCTTTGCTGTGAAGCCAGCGCCTGAGACCCGAGGTCTTAAGGGCCCCGGAACCCCTGCCTTCCCCCACTACCTGCCACCTGACCCACGGCCCTTCACCTACCCCACACACACCTTCGGCCCGGACAGGAAGACATTGGGGCCTGGCATCTACAGCAGTCCGGGGAGCTACGACCCAAGGGCTGTAGCCGTGAAGGAGGAGCCTCGGGGGCCAGAGGGCAGCCGAGGTACCAGCCGCGGCAGCTACAATCCCCTGCAGTACCAAGTGGCACACTGTGGACAGACGGCCATGCACCTGCCCCCAGTTCTGGCTGCACCCAGCCAGCCCCTGCGTGTCCTCAAGGTAAGAGCTGGCCGATTCTCTACCCCACCACCCAGGGGCTGGAGAGAGACAGCTGTGAAGGGGGAAAACTTTGAGCTCCCCCCCTGCTAATGCAAACGAGTCTGTGTTTGGTGCCACTTTGTAAAACTGACCCACCCCAAAAGGCCTCTGTGCTGACTACCCTCCTGGTTGCTTCTGTGGGAATTCCCTCCCACCCTGAGCAACCCCCTCCCCCATGTGGCTGGAACTCAGCATATCCTGCAGCCCCTGTGGCGAGCTGACCTGCCCTGATCTCAGGTCTCCCATTAGCTTCCCTGCTGCCCATCAGGCCCCCTGCTCTTGTTTCTCTGGTGCCTGCTTTTAGAACAGGAAATGCCAGCTGATCGTAGAAAAAGACACTCAAGACAGATTAAGGGAAAGTGTCCTCAGACCATGTGGGAACATGGAAAGGAGTTTTTTAGTCTCCAGCAGAGGACCCTGGGCAGGGCACTGTCCGTGAGCCAGGAGGCAGGAGCTGGCTCTGAATCCTCCTATATTTCTTTGATGCCCCAACTGCACCCTGGTTGCTGGGATTTCCATCCTGCTTCCCATCTGCCTCCATGGCCAGCCCTCACCTGTCTGTCTCCCTGTGCCCCCCACCCAGGCCCCTCTGGCCGCTGCTGCAGCTCCCTGCAGCCCCCTCCTCAAGGCACCCTCCCCAGCTGGCCCTTCGCACAAGGGCAAGAAGGCGGTGAACAAGGACAGCCTGGAGTACCGGCTGCGGCGGGAGCGCAACAACATCGCTGTGCGCAAGAGCCGGGACAAGGCCAAGCGGCGCATTCTGGAGACGCAGCAGAAGGTGCTGGAGTACATGGCAGAGAATGAGCGCCTCCGCAGCCGCGTGGAGCAGCTCACCCAGGAGCTGGACACCCTTCGCAACCTCTTCCGCCAGATCCCTGAGGCCGCCAACCTCATCAAGGGCGTGGGGAGCTGCAGCTGAGCCCTACTGGCTAGACTGTGGGTCCCAGCCCTCTTGATCTGGCCTGACCCGGGGGGACCCCCACCCTCCTGGGGCCTGAGAGCTCCTCACAGACCCAGCGAGAGACACAGACCATGGACAAATGACAGCAGGATGGCAAGGGAGTGGCCCCAGCATCATGATTCTGTGGCTGAATAAAATTGCACGGTGATCTAGTGCTGGGGCAGTATGCGGAAACTGAGTGTGTGTGTGTGTGTGTGTGTATGTGTGTGCAAGTGTGCATGGTGTGGCATGGGGGACCCCAGGGGCAGGAAATGCTCATGCATGGTCTGCATTCCTCGTTTCCATGCCCAGATGAGCAGGCGCTGCTCACAGCCTTCCTCCAATACATCAACTGCCAGGCCATGCCTGTCACTCTGCTCTTCTCACCGCAGGGTCCACTCTGTTCTTTTGGAAGTCAAAGACCCCCATCCCCACCCCCACAGGCCTTGGGGCAGCCTCTGGATTCTCTCCTAACAGACAGCTGAGGGTCCTCAAATGCTGGCAGGGAGGTTCCAGCATCACATAGTCCCTTATGTTCAGGCCTGCTAACCCTGGCCCTGCCCTCCCTCACCTTAAAGTATAAGTCTGGGAGCTCCTGCCCCAGGTGGCCAAAAGAAAAATTCCAGATGACTCTGAGATAATTGTCCTCTGCTCTCGCCATCCCTTCTCTCCAGTCCCACAGCCTCAGTCTCACCAGACCGACCTCCACCCCATGGTTCCCACCCCCCCTCCCATTTTTCCCCCTTATCCCCTGGGACTCTGGTTCCCTAAAGCTCAAGAATCTGAGATCTTGGGGGAGGAATCAGGTGGGAAAGACCTTGGGACCTCCTGATTGCTATATGAGATGATCGATACTGAGCCAGAAGGTGACAGTCTGCCTGTGCCAGAGCACTTTTTCTCTTTCGTAGAACTACAGCTTAAGAGGCAGTACAGTCACTAAGAGCCTCAGTTTGAATCTCTCTCTATTACTCACTAGCTGTGCGAGCTTGAGCCCGTTACTTCACTTCTCTGTGTCCTCAGGTTCTTCATCTGCAAAATGGGAGTGATGACAGTTACCTACATCCTAGTGTTGCTGTGAGGATTTAAATGAGCTTGTAGATGAACAGGGCCCGGCACATGGTACGCATTATATGAATATTTACTATTATTCCATTTTGCTAGGACTGAACAGACCTCAGAGATCTCATCTAAAGTTCTCATTTGGCAAGTGAGGAAACTGAGGCCTCAGAGAGGGCAAGGCACTTACCCAGAGTCACATGGCGGGTTAGAGGTAGAATCAAAATCAGCTCTAGAAAATCACAGATCTCGAGAGGTGCTGGAAGAGACCTCAAGAGATCATCTGGTGGGCTTTGCCCTCAGACAAGCAAGATAGTGTGAGCCACATTTCATAGATAAAGCAGTTGAGGACCAGAGTGGGTAAGAGACATTCTCCCGCAGCCGATGATGCCTGTCCCTCACTCCATGCTCGTGCCCTCCCCTCAAGGATACATAGTCCAGGATGTGGCACAGGAATCCCATTCAATAAGTAATCATGAAATGGCCGGTACTGTCAGAGACCTGCGGACAGAGTAAGGCTAGGAAAGGTCTCTCCTAGGCCACCCATGACTTCTAGGCCACTGCTGGGTAAGCCTAAGTCAGACATCAAGAAATAATTCTCTGAGAGGGAGAGAGACTGGTGCCTGAATCTTCTCTCTCTCTCATCTCTGTTCCTGGGGTCACAACCTTCTGCATCTCAGCTCTCTGCCTCCGGCACCCCTGGACCTTCCCCGCCTCTGCCTCCATGTATCTCAGGCACCCCTCTGTCTGATGTCTGTGTCCTGGATCCCCCCTGCTCGGGGTCTGGTTTGAGCGGACAGCTCTGAACCTTGCCAGAAGGTTTACTCTCCTCCCTGCTTAAGTCCAGTGCAGGGACTGGCACAGGGGGAGGTGCAGGTCTCTGGACGCCTGGGAGAATCCTTGCACCTTCCTTTTAGCCCAGGGGGATGGGTTGCACAAGGGGGTTAGTAAAGAACATGGAAAGTGACTCAACCTCCGGATTTCCTCCTCTCAGCTCAAGACCACTGCCCCTTGACTTATCTTCAAGGTCCTGGATGCTGGGACCTGGGTTGCTTCAGCATCAACCCCAAGCCGCTTTCCCACAGCTCTGAATTGTGCCTCCCCCAGGTTCCCCTTCCCTGTCAGCTCCTTGGGGTGGGTGCCTGGCAGGGGCTTTCTGAGGAGCACTCAGTCTGGATAAGAGTCATCCCTCATCCCCCCATCTTCCACGGCATTTCCCCACTTGAGAGGAGGACGACCCGATCCCAGACTAAAGGACAGCCGCCAGCACATCCCAGTCCTTTCTGTCAGGCCATCGCCTCCCGGGGAGAGGACAGGTAGCCTCAAGTCCTGCTTTCTAAATGAGTGTTTTTAACCAGACCTGAAATTAGGTTTTGGCCAAAGTAACTTATTCAACAAGAATTTGTTGAGCATCTTTTATGTGCCAGGCCCTGGTGCTGAGAATACTGTGGTGAACAAGACAATACTTAGCTGAAGGAGTAGGAAGAAAAAAGTCAATAAATAAGTGTGCTGGATGTGTTCCTACCCTTTATCACCCTGCTCTGTCCCCAGAAGGCTGCCCCACATGAACAGGCTTCCAACCAGAGGGCCAGAGGGGAATGACCTTTGGCAACCCCCCCACCCACCAACACAGACCTCTGCCCAGATGGGCCCTCCCCACGGCTCCCTCCCAGAGCCCAAGGGTGGTAGAGGGTCCCCTGTCCCACTAGCCCACAGTGCCTCCCCACACCTCGTTGCTATCCCTGAACCCTGTGCACGCCTTTATAAAGTAACGTTTATCGCATTCTCTTCATTACCTCAAAGGAGGTAATGAAGAGAATGCCCACTGGAATATGACCACTGGAAAAACAAATAAACAGGCAGGGAGACCTATTTTAACTGGGATGGTCAAGCAAGACCTCTCTAAATAGATGACATTCCAGTTGAAACTTAGAAATGAGAGGGAAGCTGTGCCAAATTGGGGGAAAGGGTGAACAGAGCAAATACAAAGGTCCTGAGGTATCCAAGAGCTCAAGCTAAAGAAAGGAAGCCAAGTGTGTCCAGCTGAACAGAAAGGAAGAAGGGGATGAGCGAGAAAAATATCCTCCAACGCTCCAGAACAGAGTTGTAAATGACCCTTTTCATTCCCTCTTTGCTCTTGGGGGTTTGCTTCCCTCCCGCCCCAGCCAATCATCACCTCTCTCACCATAGCTGCCCCAGGGAAAGGAGAGAGCAGAAACAGGGCGTGGGGAAGGGCAGTTAGCCCGATCCCTGCCGGGGGGAAAGCCCTAGGCCTGGAGTCTCCTGGATATCAGCAAATCAAGATCCCAGCAAAACACCCATGCATTCCTATTGCTTTGGAATCCACAGCACAGGCCCACTTTTCCTTCCTGAACAGAACTGGGGGCCAGAACCAGAGTCCTGAGCTGAGAAGATCTCCAGGTCACAGGCAAGCTGCAGAAGAGAAGGAAGGCTGTGGGGAGAGACCACGGAAAGGGCGGAAGCTGCCCAAGGTGAGCGTGCTAAGGTCAGTCGGCGGTGGAGGCAGCTTGTGAAAGCTGCTCCCCCTGCTCAGTGCACACCTCCCCGCCCCCCGCCCCCATGAATTGCCACATGCTGGGCCCCCAGGGCCCCCATTCCAGTGTTGCAAGATCCCGGTTGGGGTTGTGGGGGTGGAGTGGGGCCCCCTGCTCAGCCCCACGCCAGTGAGGGGCTATGGGATGGAGTGGCACTATGCAGGAGATGCTGAGGCAACCACAGCCAGCACTGGCAGAGGACCTGTGCACCTCCTTTTGCAAGGACTTGTCACTTCCCAGCACCCTCACAGCCCCCAGCAGGCGGACCTCTCCTCCCAGAACTCAGCAGAAAGCTGCTCAAAAGACGGAGTGGTCCAATCTGGCCTGGCCTCAGAAAAAACTCAAAGGCACAGGAGAAACACCTGGAAGCTACCAAATGGGAAGAGATTAGAGATATTCAGAGGAAAATGGCTGCAACTGGCCATCAATTCTGCCTTCAGGGAGCAGCCAAAGGGTCATAGGACCTGGGAAAGGGAAGGCTTCCTAATAAGAAGATACATGCCCCACTGCAGAACTCTAGCACCCTCCCTTTTTTTACAAAGAAACAGAGCTCTTAACGCAGGTACAGGCAAGCCGTACATAGAATGATCCACACACACACACACACACACATCCCACAAGCTTAGTTTTCTCCTGAAGCCTCAAACTGTTCAAACCCCGCTTGCCCCTTACACCTAGCACTGTCACCCCCGGCCAGGCCATCCAACCCTGCTGCAATCGGGACGGTTTGCAAAACACCCACTAGCTCCCGCTTTGTCACCATCTGAGGTTAGGACTGTGCTAGGGAGATAAGCCCAGGCCCCACCCGCCCGTCTGAGCTAGACTGCTGGCCTGCTGCAATCGGGACGGTTTGCAAAACCCTGCTGGCTCCAGCTCTGTCACCATCTGAGGTTAGGGCTGTGCCCTGGAGATAAAGTGTAGCCCCACCCATGGGCCCTGCCTTCAACCTCACAAGCAGCATGGCCCCAAGGGACAGAGTCTGGAAGTCCTACTCAGGTCCAGCGGGAAGACGCAAAGACCCCTTCTCCCCAGTCCTCTCCTCACCCGTCTCCCCTCCATCTCTAGCCTTTTTTTTTTAATTCAGTTTTATTGAGATATATTCACATACCATACAATCATCCAGGTGTACAATCAACTGTTCACAGTACCATCTTATAGTTGTGCATTCATCACCCCAATCTATTTTTGAACATTTTCCTTACACCAGAAAGAATCAGAATCAGAATAAAAAATAAAGATAAAAAGAACACCCAAATCATCCTCCCAATCCCACCATATTTTTCATTTAGGTTTTGTCCCCATTTTTCTATCCATCCATCCATATACTGGATAAAGGGAGTGTGATCCACAGGGTTTTCACAATCACACTGTCACCTCTTGTAAGCTACATTGTTATACAATCATCTTCAAGAGTCAAGGCTACTGTGTTGGAGTTCGGTAGTTTCAGCTGTTTACTTCTAGCTATTTCAATACATTAAAACCTAAAAAGTGTTATCTATGTAGTGTGTAAGAATGTCCACCAGAGTGACCTCTCGACTCCATCTGAAATCTCTTGGCCACTGAAGCTTTATTTCATTTCCTTTCACATCCCCCTTTTTGTCAAGAAGATGTTCTCAATCCCACGATGCTGGGTCCAGAGTCATCATCAGGAGTCATATCCTGCATTGCCAGGGAGACTTACACCCCTGGGAGTCAGGTCCCACTTAGCGGGGAGGGCAGCGAGATCACCTGCCAAGGTGGCTTAGTTAGAGAGAGAGAGGGGGCCACATCTGAACAACAAAGAGGCACTCAGGGGAAGACTCTCCGGCACAATTATAAGCAGGTTTAGCCTCTCCTTGCAGCAACAAGCTTCGTAATGGGCAGCCCCAAGATAGAGGGCTCAGCACATCAACCTGTCAGTCCCCAATGTTTGTGAGAACATCAGCAACAATCCAGGTGAGTAAGTCCAACACCTCTGCATTCTCCCCCAGCTCTTCAGGGGGGGCCCAAATATATATTTTTATTCTCCACCCAAACTATTTTAGGATGTGTTGCTATTTCGTTCTAATCTATACAGACCTACCAAAGCTCACTTCCTATTCAAAATTCCATGTAATTGTAGTGTTTGAACAAACTGACTGTAGAAGTTAAAGTGTTTAGAAAATACAGATCCCACACCAAATAAACATCTCTTCCCTTGGTCTCACATAGAAGTTGAAGTTTGAACACACAGTTAGTTTCAACCTTTAGGTCCGATTTGCTCTAGTCTTAACCAGATCTGCTTTATTCATATCACTAATTGAAATATGAGCTCTATTTCAGCTTTTTTTTTTTTTTAACAGTTGCTGTATGTGTTAATACTGATACTCATATCTGCCGATCTCTAGCTCTGAATTTCAGGTGTCACACAGATAACCAATGTCTCAGAGATCAATGAGGTTATACATTAAAGGATCAACATCTCAGAGTTTGGAGACAGCCATTACAATTCAGGAATAGATTTGACTGCTGTAAGAGTTTACAATATAGGGACCATTACAATGATCATTTCCCTGTTAGGCTGTGCTCTAAGATTTAATTCTGAGTTTACACATTGTAGTTAGTCCATATCAGTGAGGCATTATAACATTTGCCTTGATTTCTGGCATACTTCATTCAACATGTTGTCTACAGGATCCATTCACCTCCTTGCATTTCTCACAACTTCACTCCTTCTCCTAGTTGCTCAGTATTCCATTGTATGCATACACCACAGTTCACCATGCTGTTCCTCAGTCAGTGTACCCTTAGGCCACCTCCACCCATTGTAAATCATGAATACTGCCTCCATAAACACCAGTGTGCAAGTGTCCATTCATGTCTCTGCTCTCAGATCTTCCAAATACATACCCCATAGTGAGGTTGTAGGACCTTATGGCCCCACATACTTAGCTTCTTGTGGAGTCACCACAGTGATCTCCAGAAATAGCCCGACGTTTGCACGCCGTCTTCACCACCATCCTCTCCCCTCACCCTCCATCCACTCTCCCCACCTTCCATCTTCTATCCTCACCCTCCCTCCTCTTTCACTGCCTCTCTGACCCTCTCACCACATTCATTTGTTCACTTGCTAAAAACACAAAACCTTAAACACCTACTCTAAGCCAGGCACTCTGCTTGTTATAGAAGCAACAGGAGGACAGTAAACTCTTGTGGGGTTTACTGATTAGGGAGGAGGGTAGACAAACAACACACCACACATTAATATGTAATTCTAAATTGTGAGCAGTGCCATATGGCAAAAGTAAAGGGGTGACTGGTGACAGATACTAACAAGGGCACCTAATTTAAATTTGGGAGTTAGGAAAGTCTTTGAGGAAGTCAACATATAAGCAAGTGAGTTGGAGTTGGTCTGGCAAAAAGCAGGAGTTCTCAGCAGGGAGAAATGTATGCTAAGGCCCAGAAGCAGGTCCTTTCCATTAGCTGACAGGAGGCTAGGGAAGGAGAGCCAGATGGGGACACAAGGGAGGAGGGGGACAGAGAGATGCCGAGATGAGGTCAGAGAGGAGGCTGAGGACAGACCTCCCTCAGATGGGATTCAAAGCATCAGAGAGTGGACCAACCTTCCAAAGGAAAGAACATTTCCTCTCTTTTAAGAAAGAGATGGCAGGAGATAGAAATAAGTTTGTAGCAGGCTGAGGTTTTTCCTGTCCAATGGCTTCCATTTCACTGTGAAACAAGAGGCAACTAAAAGTGACTGAGCAGGAGGGGAGGCTGGAGACTTGACCATGCAAAATCCTAGTTGCTGAGGGTGGAGGAAGGAACTGATCGCTGAGATTTCTGAGTTGGGAACGCCCAGTTGAAGTTGATGATGATCATTTTAGAGTGCAAATAGTCTGTCTTTGGGATGATTTCCTTCAGTGGTCTTAGCTGCTTGGGGGCACGTGTAGGGAAGAAAAATGTTGGGCTCATCTATGGTTGGGGCTTAACCCAGGAGGTGGCATTGAAAGGACAGACAGGCGAAGGAGTTGAAGACATTTATAAAGGAGGGATTGTAGTGGGTAGGCTGGAACCTAAGGTGGATCAGGAGAGACATAAAGGCAGAATGGGGGCTGATGGCAAACGTGGAAGGGTCAGTGGATCCTTGGTAAGTTTGTAGAACAGCTGCTGTGAGCCCACTGGAGCAAACAGGCATAAGGAAAGGCATAAGGTACTAGAGAGTGCAATGTTCAATTCAGTCATTTCATAGGTGCTGCAGTTCCTGGTGTGATAAGGTTCAAGATATGTATGACCTTGGGAGTATCTCACTACGGTGGAATGGAGGAGAAGAATGTTAGAACCGAGAGGATGGCAGAGCTGGGAGTTGAGCATGCTGGGTGGGGCATCCATATGGATGACGACTCCCTGAGACTGCCGCCATCCTCCTTGCCATCCCCTCTCCACACCCATGTATCCTCTCTTTCACCTCATCAACATCTGCCCTCCTCATACCTATATCCTTACCTCCATACCCTCTGTCAGCCCCATCCTCCTAGTTTCCATTCTTTTATCTAACCCCACCCTCTCTCATCACCTTCATCCTCCCTCCTTATCCCCATTCTCTCTCCTGTCTCTGCCTTTTGCCTCACCCTCATCTTCTCATCCTAGTCCTCTCATCACAACTTTGTTTCCTCTTCCCACCCTGTGCATTTGGGAAGCAGTATTGCAGAATGAGTTAAAGGCTTTGCTGTAGGGCCTGACTGCTTGGATTCAAATCCCACACTGCCATTTATGCAAGGTGCCTAATTTTGCTGTGCCTCAGTTGTAAAGTTGTGATGTTAATAATAATAATAATCCCTATACTGTCAGGTTGCCAGAAGGACTACATGGTATGAAATGCTTGGAACAATGCCTGGCCACAAAACAAGTGCTCAATAAAATGATTATTCTTCTCATCCTTTCTCTTTATTCCGTTGTGTTTTTCCCACCTTCATGCTTTCACCTCCATTATCTCTCTGTACCTACTTCATCCCTCTTCAGAGAGGCAGAGATGAATAAACTCAGTCCCTGCCCACAGTCTAGGAAGAGAAACAAACATGAAATTCCAGGATAAGTGTTACTTCAAAAAAATGTTTTTAAAGAATAAAGGATAAGCAAACCAACATTGCCTGGGGGGTAAAGAAAAGACTCAACAAGCAGATAACCCCTCATCTGAATCTTGAAAAATGAAGAAGAATTTGCCAGGCAAAGTTAGGAAAGAGGTATTCTAGCAGAAGCAACGCAGTGTTTACAGGCACACAAGTATGAAGTGAAGTTCAGCCCCCTCGGGCCGACACCTCCTCTCAGGACAGCCACAAGGGGGCAACAGAGCTTCGGGAGCCACTGCAGACTGAGCCCAGGAAACCTCGGGCGGGCCAGACCTTGAAGTCATCACAGTAATCCTAACCAGATGTTTTTTCCCAGACTGGGCCAGCCCAGTTATTCAGTTAAAAAGGTTTCAGACACTTGGAGAAAAAGACTAGGTTTGTCTTACAGAAAGAACAAGAGTCCTCTAAATATCTGTACACATGTTGATAAAGAAGTTCTCTACCAAGTTGAAAGTTTGTGTATGTACTCTTTCCTTGACTTAGTACTTACCTTGAGACAGCAACCGTTATCAGTGCTTTACAAATATTCACTTACTCATAACAACCTTATCAAGCAAGTACAATTATCATCCCCATTTTGCAGATGGGGAAACTGAGGCACTTGGCCGGTCACATGGCTAGAAAGTGGCGGAGTCAGTTTGACCTGAGTGTAGGTGCCTGCCTTGTAAGCAATAGTTCCAGCCATAGCTCTGGTACATAAGAAGATAAGGTTCAACCTCCCTAGGAAGTCAGCAGCCTTTCTCTAAACACCAGTGGTTTCTGTAACTAATTCACTATTTTACCTTAAAACACACACATCACTTCACCCTGGCCTGCTTCTTCAAAAGTCAAATTATGGGGTTAGGTTCTGTTCCTCAACCACAAACTATAGACTAGGCCAGGCCCTAAGGGCCATGCCAAATACGATGGATACAAAGACAGACAGGAAGCAGGCCCACCTTCAGGGAGTTCAGGATGTGAAGGAGAGCCACTAAGCAGATCATTATAATAGAAGGTGACAAGTGTTCTGTTAGGAGCTAGGAGCAACCCCTCTGGTGAAGTGCCCTCCCCGCAGCAGGAGTGACATTTGGGGCAGGAGGTGTTAAGAAAAGGCTCCCAGAGTAGTTACAGGAAAGGTAGGAATTAGCCAGGCAAACAGGAGGAGGGATATCCAGGCAGGGGAAACAGGACATGAAAGCACGGCATGTGGAGAAAACAAAGGGAGTTCCAAGAGTTCCGTAAGAACATCTTCGTGCTTCTAATGACCTCCATTTTAAGAATATACTTTTCCTCCCAGCATGCCCATAAGCTCTTCTGTGAGGCCCTACAGACCTGACACAACAGCCTCCCACTCAAGGTGTCAATCAACCAACATGTATTTGTTGAGCACCCATTAACTGTCCTACACAGATGGAGAAGATATCTCAAAGTCTCAATTCAGAGTCCACTCAGCTCTGATATCAGGGC
>PVKY010004809.1:0-18559 GCA_004027775.1 Bradypus variegatus
AAGATGCCGACTGTCGAGCTGTGGTGATCTCTGGTGCGGGAAAAATGTTTTCTTCAGGTACCAAGTTCACTCTTCACACCCCCCCCACCAGTCTCCTCTTCTCTTCCGAATACAGCAGTGCTTCTTCATTAGGGTTTTTAAGCAGCTTCTGCCACTTTAATCCTTGTTTTTAAAAGGCCTGATTTAAAACATTAAAATACAGAAATTAACCCAGCAGTGCATGGCTCACGGTCACGGACTCGGAGATGTGGGTTTCCATCCTGGATCTGTGACCCTGGACAAGGCATGTAACCTCTCAGGTTTCTGTAAAATGATTTATATAATAACATGATTTCATGCAATTATTCAACACATTCACTGATTTCCAGATACTTGTTTGTTAGATTTTTGATTGCCCCACCAGTCTGTTCTTCAGATTTCCGCTGATCAGATGCACTGACCCTTTGCTCTGTCTTCCTTAATCTGATGTTAAGCCCATCTCGTCATTTTTTTTTTTAATTTCAGATATTGTATTTTTCAATTCTCAGTTTTCCATCTGGTTCTTTTTAATATTTTCTATTTCTCTACTGAAGTTTCATATCTTTATGTGTCATAAGCATGTTTTTCTTTGCATCACTGAGCATAGTTATAATGACTGCTTTAAAATCCTAGTCTCTAAAATCTGGATCATCTTGGGGTCTATACCTACTTAACTGCCTTTTCTCTTGGAAATGGGTGTCATTGTCCTGTTTCTTTGTATTGTGAGTAATTTCAGATTGTGTCCTGCATATCAGGAATATGATATGGAGATCCTGGATTCTGTATATACTTCCAAAGAGTTATTGAATGACCTGTATTAGGCAGTAGTTAGCTTGATTGGAATCCAGTATAAACTTTTTCTTGGGGGTAGCTCAAATCTCAGTTCAGTTGTTTAATCTTTTGCTGGGCTGCTTGAGTCAGCCAGAGATTTGAGCAGAGTTTATAAGAAGGATTTTGGGCTCTCCTCTCTGGCTGTCTTCCTTCTGGGATCTTCTCACTTTCCAGTGGCTATGATCAACTAGAATTCCATCCTCTGGTTCTTCAAGCACAACTGCAGCCTGTTCTCAAGCTAAAAGCTTTAAAAATAGGTAACTCAGTTTGTGCTAGTCCCTTCTTCTAAGTGTTGACTCCCTCTGGAATCTACCTAGTGCTCCAAGTAGTTGTTTTTTTTTTCAATCTTGTCCAGCCAGAGTCATAGTTATTTCTGCAGAAGGATCAGTCCTTCAGGACTCTTCCAGAAGTAAATCATCCCATTCACTGAGTCTTGCATGGGGCCTGGCCCAGGGCTGGGTCCAGTAACTGAGACAGCCCTGGTCTTGCCCCCATGGAATTCTCAACTCAGTGGGGAAATCACACAGTAAACAATCTGTTTCTTTCTGTTTTCTCTGTTAATAGCTTTGTATGTCCCTTGTTTTCTCTCTACCCCTCTTGCTGTTTCTCCTTTCATTCATTTGTTCTTTAATTCAACATTCAGTGAGGTCGGTCTAGTCCTTGACCTCATCCCAGTTGCCTGGGACATAGCGATGACTGAGGAAGCCCCTGTTTCTGACGTCTTGCGCTCGTGGAGCACAGGGCTGAGAAGTTCAAGTTGGAGATTTGTCTGTGGCTGTGCCAGGCCTGGGGCCCTCATCGTCCCCCTCCCAGGTGACCGTGTCTGTCTTGTCCTATTTCCAGTGGCAAGACCCAGAAAGCCAGAAAGAAGAAACTCAGGGTCACACAGTGACTCACTGATAAAATGGAACTCCTAACTTAAAAAAAAAGCAGTAGCCCACATTTCTTTAGCATTCACAGAGTATCAGGTCCTATTCTAAGCACTTTACACATGTTAACAAATTAATTCTCACTATAACCTTACAAGACAGGTTCTTTGGTCATCCGCATTTTATAGGCGAGGAAACTGAGATCCATAGAGTGGAAGAAACTTGCTCATTTCACACGCTGGTTAGTGACAGAGCTAGGATTCGAACTCAGGCTGCCTGACTACAGAGACCTTACTCTTAACTGCTAAGTGGCTGTCACCCAGGATAGGCACCTGTAGGCTAAAACTACGGGCCCTTGGACTGAGACAGCCATCCACCTTCCATGTCTGCAATGAACCAATGAACGCAGTATACCTGAAGTGGATCGGCTTTTAACAATGGGGATTTAATTAGCTTAGAAATTGACTGTCTAAAGGATGTCAAAATATCCCAACGAAGGCATCTTCTCTGAAGACTGGTTATTGGCAAGCTCGGCTCTGTCTCATGGCAGGCACGTGTTGATATCTGCTAGTCCTTCTCTCCCAGGTTTCATTGCTTCCAGCTTCTGGCTTCGGCAGCTTCCTCTCCACTTCTCTGGGGCTTTTTTCTATGAGCGTCTCTTAATTTCCTCTCTTTGTGTTTTATCCCCTTATAAAGGACTCCAGTTAGTAGATTAAGACCCACCCTGGGGCAGGCCCCAACTGAAATAACCTAATCAAAGGTCCCGCCTACACTAGGGTTACCCCCACACGAATGGATTAAATGATCCTTTCTGGGGTACATACAGCCTCCCAACTGCCACAGCCGCTTACACCACTCTGTCCCTTCACCTCTCCATGCTGCCATTTCCTCATCTAAAAAAAAATGAGACAATCATAGTACGTGCATCACCAGGTTGCTTTGAGCATTGTCTGGGTTAATACATGGAAAACTTGCCTGGAACATGGTACCTGCCTTATTAATGTCTCTGGTCTCATTTATGATACTAACTTGATTATGATTATGAACCTTTGGAACATTTGGAAGTTCGCAGCCATAGAAAGTCACCCAAACAAGACGGACTTCTCTGCAATATCAGTTCTTTCCTTTTGAAGGAGACAACTTGTTCCAGGATTTGGGGGGCGGGGGTGTGTGCTTTATTTCAGCGTGGCAAATGACAGTGAGTGCTCATCCAAGTAGGGCAGGTCACGCAGAGAAGCTGGTGGAAAGAGGTGTCACAAGGTGCCACGGGCTTGTGCTGGGAGTCGGCATCTGTTGACTCACGCCAGCTTTGCAGACGTGGGCTCCCCGGGTGCCAGCTTGCTGATCCGGATGGTTCTAATGCTGGAACGGAGTGGATAATAATAGTAACTGTTGCGATGCCATTCCATGCCAAGCACCGTGTGAAATGCCTCTGGAGCCCAGTCTCCTTGAATCCTTTCAGCTCCTTTAGCTCTCGGGAGGATTTAATCTTCATTTGCCCAGAGAGGAAAAATCTCAGGCTCAGACAATGCAGGCCAAGGTCTCACAGGGAAGTCCTGTCTCCCATGTAATCGGCTTGCTCAAGTCCAGCTGTACCCTGTGCCAGCAGGCCCACAGTATTACTTAAACAAAACCCAGGGCCCTCCCTGGGACACCTAAGGCCCCACACGATCTGCCCCTGTCACCTTCTGCCCTTGGCTCTTGCGGCTTCCCACCTTGCTCACTGTGCTTCCGCTGCACTGGCCTTGATGGCTCACACACAGCAGGCACATTTCCACCACAGGGCCTTGGCACAGGCTGGTTCCCATATCTGGAACTTTCCTCCCCCAGTTATCTCTATGGCTCCTTCCCTCTCCTCCTTCAGGTCTCTATCCAAATGTCACTTTCTGGTGAGATGGTTCCTAACTACCCCCATCTAAGCTGCAGCAGCTCACGCTGCGCGCGCATGCACACACTCCATTCCCCTCCCCTCCTTTAATTTTCTGGTCAGCACTTACCATCACCGGACCAAATAAATTTTCCTGTTTGTTTGTCGGTCTCTCCCATGGGGGACTCCAAGTAGGCAGGGATTGTTGTCTGTATTTTTCACTTTTTGAGCACCTGCTGTGTGCCAGCCCCTGTCCCAGGCACAGGAGGTACAGCCGTGGACAAAAAGAAACTCGTGTGCCCATGGAGCTCACAGCCTAGAAAAGGAGACAGGCACTAAACCAGATCGCTACAAAGATGTATAATAGCAAGACATGCATTACAGGAGACAGGCAGAGAAAGGAGATCGGCTGCTAATCAGCTAGGGTGGCCTGGGCAGAAGGTGACCTTTGCACTGAGGTCTGAGTGAAGCACAATGGGGTCGGGCAGAGGCCCAGGGCAGGGCATGTGTCCCTTTTGTTAGAACAGCTACTGGAGGTCAGCGTGCCCAAAGTGGAGTTAGAGAGGAGGCTGGAAATGGCAAGAGCTTTGCATTCTATTCTAAGTGGGATGAGAGAGAAGAAAGGGGGGTGATCTGACTTTAGGGTTCACAGGGTCCCTCTGGCTGCATGTGGGGAACAGACTGTGGGAAGCAGGGAGACCCAGGAGAGGGTGGCAGTCAGGACGAGGGCAGGGGTCTTGGAGAATGAAAAGTGGTGGAAAGGTCAGACTTGGTATTTATTTTGAAGTTGGAGCCACAAAATTTGCTCTGTCCTTTCTTTTCTCCGTGTCAGGAAACATTACCACTATTCTCTTAACTTCCCATTCCCAAAACCTCAACTGCTAGCATAGGGGTTAAAAGCATAGCTTCCAGAGCCAGCTGCCTGGTTTGGGGTTTAAAATTCCAGTCTCACCACTCACAAGCTGGTATGTCCTTGGGCAAGTGACTTCACCGCTCCATGCCTCAGTTTACCCCCTGTGTAAAACGGAGATAATACTAGGACCTACCTTACAGGGTTTCTGTGAGGATTAAATGAGTAATGACTCAATAAATGTTAGCTTTTATTTATATTTTTATTTCACATGCTACCTCCAATCCCTTGATGAAGTCCCATGTCAGTAGCATTCTCTACTGTGGTGGCTTGGGGGTTCAAACTTGCTGTGCCAGGTTCTGCCCCAGGTTGGGGCAATGGATGGGGCTGGGAGGCAAGGCGAGCCCCCTTGTGCTTCCCCGCCAGGCATCGATCTCCTGGACATGGGTTCAGAGTTCCAGAAGCCCGAGGGATATGACGTGGCCCGCACCAGCTGGTACTTCCGTGACCTCATCTCCAGATACCAGGAAACCTTCACCGTCATCGAGAAGGTGACTCTGGGGAGCTGGCAGGGCAGCCCTCTTCTCCTGGGCCAGCCCTGACCCTCCCCTCCTTTCCCTTCCAGTGCCCCAAGCCCGTGATCGCTGCCATCCACGGGGGCTGCATCGGTGGAGGTGAATCTGTGGCCACCCGCCCCACCCAGGGTGCTCCCTCTGGCTGGGTGCCTATTGGCCACTGCCCCGTCATCTCAACCAATTACTTGCAGACTTGGGTCTGCTACTAGGTGGATTTTGATCCAAGATCAGCCCCAGGCCCCAGGGAGGAGGGTTTGGTTCTTGTGGTTACTTAGTTTATCCGACTTCTTCCTCCCAGGTGTGGACCTTATCAGTGCCTGTGACATCCGGTACTGCACCCAGGATGCTTACTTCCAGGTGAAGGTGAGTCACCCTTGAAGCCCTGAGCTTCTGCTCCCAAGGTGCCTCCTCCATCAAGAGTTGTACTTAGAGGTGGGCACTGAGTGGCACAGTGGGGACAGTACACGTAGAGGGCAGGGAGCAGGGGGAAGGCCTGGAGTGAGCCCTGGAAGTTCTTGGAAGAGTTAGTCAAAATTGAAGCTTAAAAACTTAGCCTTGGCCTCGGCAGGAAGTCAAGGAAGGCAGTCCAGGTGAGGTCAGAGGAAATAAAGGTAGGGGGTGGGAAGGAGGCTGGCACAGGCCAGAGGCCGGAAATAGGAGGGAACCACAGATGCAGCCAAGGGTCAGCTGGGCACCTGCAAGAAGGGCTCCCTTCTGGAGATAGACTGGGGTGACTCCCTGTTCTGGTTTGCTAATGCTGCCTTTTTGCAAAACACCAGAAATGGATCGGCTTTTATACAGGGGGTTTATTTGGTTACACAGTTACAGTCTTAAGGCCTTAAAGTATCCAAGGTAAGGCATCAACAATCAGGTACCTTCACTGAAGGATGGTCAATGGTGTCCGGAAAACCTCTGTTAGCTGGGAAGGCACATGGCTGGTGTCTGCCCCAAGTTTTGGTTTCAAAATGGCTTTCTCCTGGGACGTTCCTATCTAGGCTTCAGCTTCTCTCCAAAATGTCACTCTCAGTTGCTCTTGGGGCATTTGTCCTCTCTTAGCTTCTCCAGAGCAAGTCTGCTTTGAAAGGCCATCTCCAAAATGTCTCTGTAAACTGCAGCTCCTCTCTCAGCTCCTGGGCCTTCTTCAAAGTGTCCCTCTTGGCTGTGTCAAGCTTACTCCTTCTGTGTCAGCTCCAGTAAACTAATCAAGGCCCATGCTGAATGGGTGGGGCCAAACCCCCATGGAAACCATCCAATGAAAGATCTCACCGAGAGTTGAGTGATCCCGTCTCCACAGAAACATCCAATCAAAAGTCTCCAACCCAATGAACACCAATTGGTTTCCTGCCCACACAAGACTGCATCAAAGATAATAAGCGTTTTGGGGGTCATAATACATGCACACTCCCCCAAAATTGGGAGGGCAGAGAGAGTTGGAAGGTGGGCCCCCTTCTAGACTGAAGGAATCTGTGTGGGCCAAAGTAGGTTGATGAGAATGGACTGAGGGGTTTGGGGGAGTCTCTGAGATGGGGCATGGGGCTTGCCTCCCTACCCAGGCTGGGGTGGAGGCACGTGGTACCTGGACTGGCGATTGCAAGAGGATAACCGAGGAGAAATCAAACGCTGTCATGATTCCTACCCCCAGGAGGTGGACATTGGTTTGGCAGCGGATGTGGGAACGCTGCAGCGACTTCCGCGGATCATCGGGAACCAGAGGTAGGGAGGACAAGAGTCGGGGGGAAGGAGACAGCGCGGCATCTCCCGCACCCGAGTGAGCTGCGGTCCCGGGACACACCCTTCCCTCTTGCAGCCTGGTCAACGAGCTGGCCTTCACCGCCCGCAAGATGATGGCCGACGAGGCCCTGGACAGCGGCCTGGTCAGGTGGGGGCCCGGGTGGGTAGCGGTTGAGTGGGCGGGGCAGCCGGGCCTGGGCGGGGCCCTCTGGGTCCTTTTGTTTCCACTCCACGTGGCTTCCTTTCTGGGTAGTCTTTCTGCTCTGATTGGTCCGTTGCAGTGCCAGTCTTCCGCTTTCTCCTGTGATTGGCCACTTCTTTACCGCTAGGAAGACGAGAGACGGGGAGAGAGCCCTTCCCAGTTCCCCCGATTCCCTTTCATCCACAGCCGGGTGTTCACAGACCAGGAGACTTTGCTCGATGCGGCCTTCGCCCTGGCAGCCGAGATTTCCAGCAAGAGCCCAGTGGCGGTGCAGGGCACTAAAGTTAACCTGGTCTACTCCCGCGACCATTCGGTGGCCGAGGGCCTCAATTTCATGGTGAGGCCCTCCCTTTGGCCAATCACAGCCCTGCTCCGTTCCCACAGTGACCAATCAGAGCTCAGCGGCTCTCGCAGTGCCGTGTCCTCTGATTGGCGGCCACGTCTTTCTCCCTTTTTCCATTGGTCCGATTCCAATCTCCCTCCACCCTTTCTTTTCTTTATCCAGAGGTCCTGGAACATGAGCATGCTGCAAACCGAGGACGTCCCGAAGTCTGTGCAGGCGCTGATGGAGAAGAAGGAACTGAAAAGCGTCAGCTTCTCCAAGCTCTGAGAGCCTGCGCGCCCCAGGGCCCCAGGCGCCGGCCCCGCGTCCGGCCTTGCCCCGCCTGGTGTCTGTGTTGCCGCCTCCACAGAGAGGGAGGTTTGCGAAGCTGCTCGCCTCGGTGCCTTCTCCCAGTTTACAAGTTTATGACACTGATTTCTTCACACACGAGGCTTTATCTTTTCCCTGTTAACAATAAAACGATGTAAAGTATCTGTTGACCTTACTCCAGAGAGCACAGTGGTGTTGAAGGTTGAGGACAGTGCTGTGACCAGGGGGATGGGCGCCCCCTGGCACTGACCAAAAATCAAAAGTCTGGGAGGGATGCAGCGAACAAAGGCCGCCCATTCACAGCCCCCCCCGGGGGGGGGTGGCGACAACCGGTCTCCCTGCTCCTCGTTGGAAGTCGGCGTTCACCGGGCTTGGCAGCCTCTCGCTGCACAGCACAGTGGCATCTGGCCCTGGTGTCTGATTAGGGTTCCAAGTTTGGGCTCCGTCCATCACCTCCCAAACTGGGACCAATTACCTCACTTCTTTAAGTTTCAGGTTTTCTTATCTGTATATAATCCTGCCCTCCTGGATTTATGTGTTTGGAATGGGAACAAGAGAGAAAGCATTAATTTAGTGCCTTCTATTTGCGAAGTCCTGTTCTGAGCACTACATATCAATTAACTTACTGATTCATTACAAGGATCCCATGAGATTGATAATACTATTGTGCCCATATCACAGATGGGCAAACAGGCAAGTTGGGGTCAAGGCACCTGTCCAAGGTCACCCAGCCAGCAAGTGGTAGAGGCAGGATTTGAACACAGAACCCCTGACTCCAGAGTTAGTGCCTTAAACCACTGAACATACAGTGGAATGTACATGGCAAGGGCGTGCATAGGGTAAGCAATAAATAAATACGATTCCCTTCACAGTCAAGAGTCAAGAGCTCCCAGTCCGTGCCCCCCCCCCCCGCTTTCACCTGCCTGTCCTGGGCCACTCCTGGAGCCCTGCCCAACCTGCCAACAAAGGCCTGGGCAGGGTTTTATGGGCTCTGATAAGGCCCTGGCAGGGCCAAAGTCCATTATCACTTCCTCTTTGCAGAAGGCCCTGGGGAGGGGGCCCTGTCCTAAGCCCCCAGGGCCTGGCGAAGTGATCTGTTTCCTGATTGGCCACCGGTGAGGCTGGGAAGAGAAGGAAGACTAGGGGGTGCCCAAGGGGAGGAGGTGAGCCTGGGATCCCCAGAAGAGGGACCCTGCGTACCCTGCACTGCCGGCCACTCCCTTATCCTCAGGTATAAGAACCACCTGCCACCTGCCACCGTTCCACACTCCTGCAGCTCTTCTCCCAGGACGTGCTACCAGCTCAGCCTCTCAAGATGGCCTATATCCCTGCACCTGGCTACCAGCCCACCTACAACCCGGTGAGATAATGACCTCAGGCCCTGGCTTAGCTCCAGCCTGACCCACACACACCAATTTATCCCCACCCTGACCCTCGGCACCCCCCACCTGATGCTGGGACCTGATTTGCCCCACCTTGACTCTCAAGCTATTTTGTCCACACCTAACCCTTTATGCTAACCCCTGCACCCCTTCATTTCTGCTCCCCTGCATGAGGGAGGGGAGGGCTGCCTTGGTGAGGGGTAAAGGCTGCAACAGCTCCGTCCCCTGACCCCTTCTGCAGACTCTGCCTTACAAGCAGCCCATCCCAGGGGGGCTCAGCCCCGGCATGTCCATTTACATCCAAGGAGTGGCCAGCGAGCATATGAAGAGGTGAGGCTTCCTCCGGGGCAGGCCCAACTGGGAGGGGAGGTACAAAACAGGGTGCTTCTCCCCTTCTTCCACCCTTCCTTGAGAGGGAGCTCCAGGCCACCCCGCCAGATCGCCAAAGACCAGTCCTGGTCTGGGTCCCTGAGTGGGCAGATCAGGAGGGAGTCCTGGGGGCCGGGAGCAGTCAGGGAGGGCTCTCTATGAGAGGTGGCTCCAGGGCTGTGATGTTGGCTGGGAACCGATGGCTATGATAACACACACGGGGCCACCTGAGTTCAAATCCCAGCTTTTTCACTTACCAACTGTGTGATGCTGGGAAAGCTTCTATACCTCTCTCTGCTTTAGTTTCTCATCCGTAAAATGGGCTTGTTGTAAGGAATCAGTAAAGCATTGAGAACCGTGCCTGGGGTAGAGTAAGCATTAGGTAACTCTTAGCCGTTTTGTATGGTCTTAAAATGGTGATAATAATTGCTGACCTCATAGGATTGTTACTTATTCATTAATCAAGCACCCAGACTGTGCATAGACTCTGGGGATAGAGCAGTGAGAGGACAAAGATTCCTTAACCTCGTGGAGCTGCCATCCTAGTAGAGGAGACAGATAAAAAGTAAGTCAAATATGTAATGTATCAGATGGTGATAGTGCGATGGAGAAAAATAAGCAAGGAAGGAGTTGAGGGGTGTATGGGGAGGGGCATGACCCCTTTAAATAGGGTGGTCAGGGGAGGCTTCCCAGGGAATGAAGTGGGGACAGAGCCTTCCAGGCAGAGGGAACAGCCAGTGCAAAGGCTCTGGGACAGGAGTGGAATAACCCTGAGGAGGCTGGTTTAGAGGGAGCAGAGGTAGCCAGGGTGGGAGATAAGGACCGGAAGGTGGGCCCGGTAACCGATGGGGTGTGGGGACTGTGATGTGACTTGGGAAGGTCCTAAAACCCCTCTGGCTGCATGTGGGGAATGGGCTGTGGGCGCAGGGCGTGAGCAGGGAGACCCGAAACCAACCGAGAGGTTTGGTTTCTCATCCATTCTCATTCTCATTTTACGGATGAGAAACTAACGCGCTGAGAAGGGCGGCGGCGCGCGGTTCACCCGGGGAAAGGCAGCAGCAGCCCCGCCGGCCCCACTGCAGATGGGGAGAGGCTGGGAAGGAAGGCAGTGGTGGGCGTCTGCCTCCTGGAGCTTTCGGGCACGCCTCTTGGGTCCTCGATGCCAGTGGTCCCTCAGCTCTGCGTCCTGGGACCCTGGACCCGAGTGGGTCCCCGAGGGCGGCCCCGGGAGCGCCCCGCGTGCAGGGAGGTGGTCCTGGAGAACCCGCCCTCCGCGTCCCGCCAGGTTCTTCGTGAACTTCACGGTGGGCCAGGGCCCCGGGGAGGACATCGCCTTCCACTTCAATCCCCGCTTCGACGGCTGGGACAAGGTGGTCTTCAACACCAAGCAGGGCGGCCGCTGGGGCAGCGAGGAGAGGGAAAGGAGCATGCCCTTCCGCAAGGGCGCCCCCTTCGAGCTGGTGTTCATGGTCCTGGCCGAGCACTACAAGGTGGGAGCACCCGGGCCCTGCCCGCCCTCCTTCTTTCTCTCATCCCTGTTCACTCCTTTCTCTCCTAATTTCCTTCCTTCTCTTTGTCCTCACTCCCGCCTCTTCTCCCTCCCTCTCCTTCTTTTCCTTTCCCCCTTTCCTCCCTCCCTCCCTCCCTTTCTTCTTCCTTCTTCCCTCCCTCCCTTCTTCCCTCTCTCCCTTCCTCCCTCTTACCTCACTTTTCCCCTTTTTCCTGCCTATTAGAACTTTTCCTTTTTATCCCTTTTTTTCTCAATCTCATTCCTCTACTTCCAAAAGTTTTCTAGTTAGTGTTACGCGTGTCATTTTCTTCCATTGCATTCTTGCAAAAGGTGTAATTTTGCTATTTCTTGTGGAGAACTCTGAACCCACACAAGGCAAGAGGCAAGTACAATGAAGTCCGTGACTCTGTCACAGGCCCCAAAAGTTGTGCACTCCAGGCCCCTCCACTTTCATCTCCAGCTCCCCGTTTCCCCTCCCGTATCCTTTAAAAGCACCTCCCAGACAGCACATCATTCCATTCATAAACATTCCAGTTTTTTAAATGCCTGGTCACAATGCCATTACACCTCAGAAATTAACGGTTGTTCCTTCTGTCCTCACCTACCCAACCAGCAGTCCAGTTATCTCATCAATGGCATAATTTGTGGTGTTTCCTACAGTTTGTTTGAATTGGGGTCCAAATGAGGCCCGCATATTGTGACTGATTGCTATTACGTGAGTATTCTGTGATGTTTTATTGAAGTGTGACCCAGACACAGGAAAGTGCAGGCCACGTGCACCCAGCTCACTGGGCACACACCCATGCAACCAGCTCCCAGGGCCCAAAGCGGAAACCCCCTCACGTCCCCAAGTCACCCCCACCCAGGGGTGGCCTGGCTCCTGACTTCTTTTCCCGCTTGTCATTTCCCATGTTAGATCCCCTCGTGTGGCTCTGTGTGCAGCCCTGCTCTATGGCTCCCTATGCAGGACTCCACGGTGTCATCCTCCCTCAGTTTACCCCCGGCCCACCCCCAGGCTCCTGTGACCCAGACGACTGCTCCTGGAGGGGAATTCCTGAGTTAAAGAACATGCCCAGTGGGCGTGAGATTTCTAACCTCGTCACCGGAAGTTAACATTGTGGTTTGGTGTCAGAGATAAGCGGTTTCGAGTCTGACTGTGTCACTCCCTCAGTGGGTGCCCTGGAGCCTTGGTTTTCTTGAACAATGGGGACAATCCCAGGTCCTCCCAGAGCTGTTGAGAAAACTCATTAATGTCACCACGCAACCCGCTGTCCTGCGGGGTGGGCTCCCACACACGCCCACAGCCAAACACATGGAACAGAAATTGCCAAGACTACCTTAGAGTACATGGAGATATGATAACAAGCCCCAGGATCTACACTAGATTTCCCAACAATCCCAAAGATGAGTGGGTCCTCCTTTTACAGATGAAGAAACAAAGGCTCAGAGAGGGGAAGTGACTGACCCAAGGCCACACAGCCAGCACTTGTCAGAGCTAGAACTCAAACCCAACTCATCACTCTGACTTCTTCCAGTCTCCATTCCCAGTCTAAATTGTCTATGGTCTCCTATCCCCCAGACTGTGAGCTGACTTTTGACCCCTGTTTGACCTCTGAACTGTGGACTCTAAGGTTCCTAACTCTGGGGATGTCTCAGCTCATCCCCACACCTTTTGATCCCAAGTCAGACTTAAAGATCTCTGCCTCCTGCTTCCTATTTCTACCTTTGCAAGGTCCTGGGAGTTGACCCCTGACCTCTCATACCCTCCAGGTGATAGTAAACGGAAATCCATTCTACGAGTATGGGCACCGGCTCCCCCTACAGATGGTAACCCACCTGCATGTGGAAGGGGATTTGGAGCTTCAATCTATCAACTTCATTGGAGGTCAGCGGCCCCCAAGCCAGGTATGCACTGCCTCCCTCCCTCATTTGCTTTCTTTCTTCCTTAATTCCCATTCGTTTCTTTCCTGAAGTCTGTGCTGGTCCTTTGCTGGGTGATGCTCGGGGACCCAGCAGTGACCAGGAGAGTCACTGGGAAGATGGAACATCACAGGCAGTGATGGCTGAGAGGTCAGGGCTGGAGAGGGGAAGCACAGGAAGTTTTGCGCGTCCAGAGAAGAGGGCTAACATTGTCATGGGGTCAGGAGGGGCTTCCTGGAGCAGGACTAGGAGGTGCGTGCAATGAGCCAGGACTTGAAGGATGAAGATGAGAAATGAGTACCTGAATTAGCCAACAAGTTCACGAGAAGTTGCACCATATCATTAGTCAACCTGGAAACACAATTAAAGGCACAATGAGATACCACTACCCACCGAGGAGAGCTATAAGGAAAATGGTCCACAGTCCCCAGTGTTGGTGAGAGCATGAAACAGCCAACACTCCCACCCATGGCTGCCAGGGGATCCACGGGTACAATCCTCCCTTCGGCGATGGCTGCACAGCATCTGTGGAAGCTAAACACACACATGCCCGACACCCCAGAAGCTCCACTCCAGGAGCCCCACATGGCGCACACAGCCGCCAGCACGCGCGTGCTGGGATATCCACAGCAGGGCTGTATGTAAAAGACCGTAATCCCAAACTGCCGGAATGTTCTCCGACAGGCGTATGGGGAAATGCAAGCTGTCCGTCACCCAAAGATGAGAACCAATGACTTAAAACTGCACACAACAGTGGGGCTGACTCTGAGTATTAGAATATTGAGTGGAAAAAGGAAGTTTGTAGTTCATAAAATAAGAAAAGCACAATATATTATGCTATCACATAAGTGATAGAACTACAAAGAAAGGGAAATCCCGGTAAATCTCGGTTCAGAGTCCTGTGGCAAGGGAACCGGACAGAGGGAAGCACTCATGGTGACAAAGGCCCACAGAGGGCTGCGACCCCCCACCGGGTGTGGACCCCATTCTTGGGGCTCTACACTTACAAACTCCTTCAGTGCCCCCAGCAACCCCATGGGGAAAGACGGTGAGTGACATCAGCCCCATTTCACAGACGTGGGGACTGAGGCACAGGGAGCTTAAGTCACTACCCAAGGTCACGGAGCTGACCTTGGCCTCTGAGTGTGCATCCTTGCGTCATGCTTTCCTCTATACACTTTAAAAGGAAAAACCACAGTAAGGTTACTTTTAAAGGCCCCTCTAAATAGCTGGCTTAAAATAGAAGTCAAGGCAGAGAGGAGTTAATCAGAAAGAGGAAAGAGAGGAGGGAACAAAGAGAGAGACAGTGAATACAAGTTAACCCCAGACCCTCGTGCATCGCTGCTGTGGAACACAGTTGCGTGACCCTCAGAAAGTTAGATATAGAATCACCATATGACCCGGCGATCCCACTCCTGGGTATATACCCCAAAGAACTGAAAGCAGGGACTAGAACAGATATTTGTGCGCTGATGTTCATCACGCTATTATTCGCAATAGCCCAAAGCTGAAGCAATGCGAATGTCCACCAGCTGACGACTAGATGGACAAAATGTGGTTCATACAAACAATGGGACATATAGGTTCAGTCCACAGTAGGAATAAAGTCCTGATCCGTGTGACAACGTGGGTGAACCCTGAAGACCTCATATGGAGTGAAATGAATCCGACACCAAAGGACAGATATTGTACGATCTCGCCCATATGAAATAACTAGAACATGCAAATTCATGGAGGCACATTGTAGTTTCTAGGTTCCCAGGGGCAGGGTGGAGTTGGGGGTGAGGAGTTAAGGTTTAGCGGGTACAGAGTTTCTGTTCGGGGTGATGGAAAAGCCTCCGGTACGATGGTGGGGACAGTAGCACCTTGTGAATGTAATTAACACGGCTGAACCGCGTGTACTTGAAAGTGGTTAAAGGAGAAAATTTAGGTTGTATACGTGTTACCATAATAATAATTTGAAATGTTAACTGGGAAGGGAAAAATTGTTCTGGGCAAAAATGTGGAAGAGACAGAAACAAACGGACAGGGAGAGTCAGGAAAAGCCCACGGGGCTGCTTCAAGGGACCCCCCAATGGCAGGAGCCCCCAGTGGCAAGAATGTCCAGTGAGGGGCAGGTGGTGGTTCGAGATGAGGAGCGCAGGGTGCATTGTGTGGGGTCTCAGAAGAGGTGCTGAGCAGCTGACACTTATCACGCGGCTTCTGGGTTGAGTGGGGGGTGGGGGGGTGAATGTCAGTCCTGGGACAGCTGGAAGGAGAGCGGAGGGGAGGGGACAGATCCTAGGATTAATAGGCATTGTCCTTTCGGGGTGGCATGAGGTTCCCTCTGCATTGGCGAGTCCCTTTCCACTCATCAGCCATCTGGGTGCCACCTCTTTACCCCAGAGTTCCCTTGGACAGTGTGGGTGGGGAGCTGCCTGGGGCAGGCGTCCTCAGCAGCCTTCAGACTCCAGTTTTGGGTCCCCCCCTTATCACCACCTCTCTCTTCTGTGCCCACGCAGAGACCCATGATTACTCCAGCATACCCAGTAGGTACCTGCTGGGGTGTGGTGGTTTTTCCTTTGGGTGGGTGGGGGGCGTGCTCAGTGGCTGCGGAGGTCCTGGGGCAGCCCAGGGCCCGCCAGCCCCCCTGACCATCCCTGCCTTCCATCCTGTGTGTAGGGTCCTGGGCAGAACCTTCAAGCACGGAAGTCACAGAACCTGGTGGTGAGTGGAAGGTTGTATGGGCATCGGGAGGAGGAGGTGAGAATTGGGTGGGAGGAGATGTGAGGGGTCAGATTTCCAGTTGTACTAACCCAGCACCTAGAGAAGCACCTGCCCGTAGTAAGCGTGTTGTAAATATTTGTGAAATGTAGAATAACATCTTCTTCTCCATTCTTTACAGACCATGGAGGGACCCCCGGTCTTCAACCCGGTAAAGTGTGCTGCAGGGATGATGGCTCCGGGGTGGGCAACTTGAGGGGAAGCAGGACTGATGGTGGGGAAGGAAGGAGACTGGAGAGGGAAGCATTTCCCAGGAGAAGTGGGGATCCTGTCTGAAAATTTGTTCCCGAATCTGGCTTCTGGTGACGGGAGAGAGGACAGAACCCCACGTTCTCTTCCTACAGCCTGTGCCATTTACGGGGAGACTGCAAGGGGGGCTGACAGCCCGAAGAACCATCATAGTCAAGGGCTACGTGCCCCCTTCAGCCAAGAGGTACAGAACCCCCAGGCCCCTCCTCCGTGAGGTACCCCAGGCCTCTTCCCACAGAGTTCTAGGAGTCCAGCCCCCTGATCCCTCCTCTCTTGGAGAACCAAGAGCTGAACCCCTGTCTGACTCCCCGCTCCGTCTCTGCCCCAGTTTCGTCATCAACTTCAAGGTAGGAGTCTCGGGGGACCTTGCCCTCCACATTAACCCCCGCCTGAACGAGGGCGCCGTGGTTCGGAACAGCTATTTGAAAGGCTCGTGGGGACCCGAGGAGAGAAATATATCCTACAACCCATTTGGTCCTGGGCAGTTCTTTGATGTGAGTCTGGAGTCTCTTTCCACCCCCCAACCTCCAGGTCTCTGTCCTGGCCCTGACCTCATGGCCCCTCTCCCTGCAGCTGTCCATCCGCTGCGGCATAGATCGCTTCAAGGTCTACGCCAACGGCCAACACCTCTTCGACTTCTCCCATCGCCTCAAGTCCTTCCAGAATGTGGATACGGTGGAGATCCATGGTGACATCAACTTGTCCTATGTCCAGATCTGATCGATCCCCTGGGCGACAGCCCTTGGAAACACGAAGAGGAGGGCCCCCCAGTTCACCCAATAAAATGTCTGCGGGTGCCTCAGGAGTGTGTGTGTCTCTGCCCACCTGCCTCCCTGCAGCTTCCTTCCTTGAGTCAGTCATGTAGTGTCCATTCAGCCTTCCAGTCACCTGTTGTCTTGGTTTCCCAGGAGATGTGGCCCAGCCCATTCAAGGTGGGTCTTAATCCCCTTAAAGGGTCAATCTCCTTACAATGGGTTGGCTTAAAAAATGAGAATGTATTGGCTCATGGTTTTGGGGCTACGAGAAGTCCAAATTTGAGGAGTCAGCAAGACAATGCTTTCTCCTCCAAAACTGTAGCATTCTGAGGCTGGCTGCCAGCCATGCTTGGTCCTTGGCTTTCTGTCACATGGCAGTATCTTCTCCTTTCTTCTGCAGGTGCCACTGACTTCCAGCTTTTTCTTGTGGTTTTCTCTTTCTCTGTCTGAATTTCCCTCTGATATAAAGGCCTCCAGTAACCAGGATCAAAGCTCAACCTGACTCAGTTGGGCCACACCTTAACTGAAGTAACGTCTTCAAGAGATCCTATTTACAGTGGGTCCACACCTGCCAAGATACAGAGCATGTCCAAACTGGGGTACACAATTCAATCTAGCAGTCCACCACACCTGCCCATCCTTCCTTCCACCATAATAAATCTAGTTACATGCCAGGCTCTGATCCTGGGGATTTAGATACATCGACTCGTTCACTCCTGAGAACTCCAGGAGGTAGGATCCATTATCATCTCCCTGTGACAGAGGGCCCAGAAAATTTAAGCAAATTTCCCCAAAGTCACATAGCCCTTCTTGCCATGAAACATGATCATTTTCATGGCTGTCAAGGAACAGGGCCTGGACTTCTTTGGGGGCCATTGTGCTTAACACAGATCAGTGAGGCCTGTTCTCGCAGGGCCTGGCAGGCCACACTAAGGAAGGCTTTGGGCAGCTGGGAAGAGGGAAGCTCACGGCCAGATGTTGGCTTTAGAAAGACCCTGATGGCTGCCATGTGGAGGGTAGAGCGGAGATGGAGACACTGAGGCCAGGGGCTCAGGGGGGTCCAGGCAAGGGTCTGGCGGGAGAGGTCAGGGCTGGCCCAGGGCCAGGCATGGGAGGGAGCGGGGAAGGGAGACTCATGGCTGGCAGGGGGCAGAGAGGAATCTGGGATGAGGACCAGGGCTCCGGCCTGGGGAGCGGGGGATGGTGGGCCGCCCCAAGGCAGGGACCCAGGAGGAAGAGCAGGTTTGGGGGAAAGGTGAGGGGCTTGTGTGTGGGTTTAGCCAGGACTCTGAGGTCAGGGAAGGAAGGGAAGAACAGATTCTGAAGGCCTTCACCTCCCCGAGGGTACCCCCTGCCCACTTTCAAATTTAACAGGTTTGGCTTTCCTGTAATGGGTTAGCAACTTTGGGACAAATGACAGTGATGAATCAAGAAGTTCTCTCTATTATTAATTGCATGAAATAATTAGAATGACAAATGAAGTTTTAACTTTTGCACGTATGAGGGAACTTTCTGGAATGATGGAAATCTTCCAAATCCTAGGTTACACAGTTTTGTGCATTTGTTGGGACTCATGGAATATACATGCAGGATTTGTACATTTCATGAATACATAAATTTCACTGCAAAAAAAGGACCATAAACAAATACTGTACTCTAGTTAATGAAATCTTTGCCAAAGTGTTTAAGGATGGTGTGTACTGATGTCTACAGTTTATTTTTTTTTAATTATTAATAAATTTTATTTTGAAATAGGTTCAATTGTACAGGAACGGTTGCTAAAACAGTACAAATCCCATACCTACAACTCCATAATTCCCCGACCCCTCTCCCCCGATAACCCCAATCCATCACCCTTAAGATCCTGTCACACCACCGTCTCTTCCCCTCCCTCCCTCCCTAACACCCATATATATAGCCCAAATCTTCCCATTCCACCCCTCTCTAGTATTCCATTAGTGTGATTAATCACATTTAGAATGTTGCAATGCTATTACCTTCCCACCATCCATTTCT
>PVKY010004810.1:0-18551 GCA_004027775.1 Bradypus variegatus
TGCCTCTCACTCCAGTGGGACAGTGTATTAGGTGCCTATGGTGGCCATAACAAATTACCACAGACTTGGTGGCTTACAACAACAAAAATTTAATGTGTCCCAGTTCTGGAGGCCATGCACCCTCTAAAACTTGTAGGGGAGAATCCTTCCCTGCTTCCTCCTGGCTTCTGGTAGTTTTCTGGCAGTCCTTGGCATTCCTTGGCTTGCAGCTGCAACACTTCGGACTCGGCCTCCATCATCACATGGCATTCTCCCCTTGTGTGTCTTTGTCTCTTCTCTCCTTCTTACAAGGACACTAGTCATGCTGGATTGATGGCCCACTTGACACCAGTTTGCTCTTTTCTTAACTAATTCCACCTGCAATGACCCATTTCCACATGAGGTCACATTTTGAGGTCCTATGGGTTAGGACACCATCCAACTCACAACAGATAGTAGGATCCAGAAAAGCCAGAAGGCTCCTGACCACCACACACCACGGGCCTCTCTGTACCCTCACCCCACAGCCTCCTTGCAAGGAGAAACACCTGTTTAGAGAAATGACAAATTTGGAGAAAATACTTGTAAACTGTGGCAAAGGACTAAAATAGCTCTTATAAATCAATAAAAATGAATATCCCAATATGAAAATGGGCAGTAGATATAAGCAGGCAATTCAACAGAAATAAGTGGCCTATAAACAAATAGGTGAAAAGATACTAAATTTCAATAATTACCAAAGAACAAATGAAGGAAAGGAGGACACTTTTTTTCAGAATCAAAAAAGATGAAAAAGATTAGCTTACTGTTGCTGAGAGTAGGGAAAAATGGTCTTCTAATACTGTATTGTATTGATAAAAGTTAAAACTAATACAAGTTTTCTGGAGGACAGTATAAATGTAAATGTTCATATCCTTTGACCCAATTAGTTCCCTACTACAGACCTTTGGTAAGAAAAAGTCAGGAAATGCCAAAAAGATACAGTTATAGGGTAATTCTTCTCAGGACTCTGTAATATGTTAAAGAAATCTAAATAGCCACCAGCCACAGAATACTAGGCAGAGGATAAAAATATCTCAGCGTATATATTTTGCATGGAAAGATCCCTGTGAAATAGTAAGTGGACAAAATTACAAAATGGCACGTATGTATACTTCCATCTTATTTAGAATTTATGCATTTATATTTATGTTTACATATTGAAAATATGGGAGTAAATACAATGAAATGTAAACATCATTTCTGGATGTTAGGAATATTGGTATCTTTTATCTTCTTTATACCCTGCTGTATTTGTTTTCTTTTTTTCCCCCCCTTAAGTGAGCACATGTCACATTTACTAACAGAAAAAATGTTAAAACTTTTTTTTTTTTTTACTTTAAGGGGAAAATTGGATTCTGTGAATTTCTTGGCTGCATTATAGTCCTTACCCCTCCTCCAGAGGCTTCAGAAAACCAATCCTTTAGAGGCCCCATAAATAGGGTGTTTAGAATTGAGGAATGGAGCTCGGTGCAAAAGTGAATTATTAGAGTTGGGGAAAGAGGAGCAGCAAGTGGGGCCATGTGCTAATTTCAGCATTTCTGATAGAGAATTGTTCCAAGATTCATATAACGTCCCCTCGCACACGCTTAGGTCTGTCCTGCAGCCTTCACCCTGGTGACTGCTGGGCTGACCCTGGCACTAATAGGCTTCAGACTGCACTAAAATGCTTGAAATCTCTGCTGCTTTTAATAGAGGTGTTTGGTACCCTTTTGAATGCCAAGTCTGGCAGAGCTGGGGCCCTCAGCACTCACCCTAATTTGAGGCCCAGCAATGAAGCTACTTGGATGCCAAGATTTCCCTTCAACCTTAGCAACTCTAAGGCAAAACTCTTTGTTGTCCCCTAAATTGGGCAACACCTCCTGCCCATTAAATCTCCCAGGATCAAATCCTGAGGACCTCTTGTATTCCCGTTCATCTCCTCTGTTTACTTCACCTCTCTCTCTTCTCCTCTCCTTCTTTAGGACAAGAGTATAGGACAAATTACTAAAAGCGTACTTTACGGGCCCTTTATAGAACCATAGAATTTCACCTCTAAGTAATCTTGAAGTTTATAACATCAATAACATTAGCTCTCTTTTATTTAGTGTCTACTAAATGCCAGTCACATTATACGTGTTGCTTTCCTAAGACAACCCCTCGAAACGGGGATGTCTTAAGACTTAAACAGATGCTTGAAAAAAGAAGATAAAAAATGGCAATAAGTACATGAAATGATGCTAAGCATCATTAGTCATCAGGAAAATGCAAATAAAACTATGCTGAGATATCACTACACACCCACTAGAATGGCTCAAATTAAAAAGACTGACAATACAAACTTTTGGCAAGAATGTGGAGCAGCTGTAAGTCATCCATCGCTGGTGGGAATGTATAATGAGACAATCATCTTGGAATACAACCATCTTGGCAGTTTCTTATCAAGTTAAATATATACATACCACATGATCCAGCCATTCTCCTACTAGTCATTCTCCCCAAGATAAATGAAAACATGTCCAGTAAATGACTTGTACCAGAATGTTCATAGCAACTCTATGTTTACTACTTCCAAACTGGAGACAACCCAAATGTCCATCACCTGGTGAATGGATAAACAAACCATGGCACATTCGTACAGTGGAATGCTTTTCAGTGATGAAAGGAAACAAACTGCTGATACATGTGTATTAGCTGTCTATGCTGAGTAACAAATTACCACCAACTCTCTGCAGGCAGTTCAGAGTGTTCATTGGATCACCTGCAGCATCCTCATAGAACTTATAGAATTTTCTGAGTTCAGATTTCTTTGCAAATGATACAGTGAAAACAGAGGAGTTTGGCATCCAACCAGTGTTCATATATGGGCACTTACCAGCTCTTTCTGCTTGAGCAAGTTGCTTAGACTCTCTCTGCCTCAGTTTGCTTTTCTGTACAAATTCTAGTATAGGGATGGCAATACCTTATACAGGTTACTGTTCTCTAAGTCAGATAGCAGGGACCAAAGACCTCCATATAATTCATTCAACCCCTTTCCTTATGTTAGCTTGACTCCAGGCAAGTTACTAAGCCTCATCTTCCTTCCTTGAAAACTAGATATCCTAAAGTACCTGCCCTACAGAATTGCCACCTGCCTCTCAGCATAAATATTTAGCATAAATAGCTAACATTGATCAAGAGCTTACTGTGTGCTAGGCACTGCTCTCAACATTGATTCATTCAATCCTTGTAGCAACACTCTGAGGTGGATGTTATTGTTACCATTCTGTTTTTTACAGATGGGTAAACTGAGGCACAGGAAAGTTAACTAACACTCCTTGGATCACGCAGCTGGTAAATTGTAGAACCAGGGTTCCAACCTGTGCAGGCTGTCTGACGTTCATGCTCTAAACACTCCACTAATCGGCCTTTGGTTCTGCCAGACTATAGGGTCATTGCAAGGATTAAATGAGCTCATGTATGCTCAGCCATTGGTTGACTTAACCAGTGGTTTTCAAAGTGTGGTCCACATCACCTGTTAGAAATACAAACTCTTGGGCCCCACCTCAGACCTGCTGAATCAGAAACTCTGGGGGTGAACCCAGCGATCTCTCTGTAAATAACCTTCCAGGTGATTCTGTGCACACTGGAATTTAAGGAACACTGGTTTAGAATAAGCACTTGGGAGACTGCAGATCACATATTTTCTCTATTTAAATGCTTAGGGTCAGCCATCTGGTTTTATATGATCACTGCATACTTGACATGCTCCTTGGCTGGTGTGACTACATGAAGTCTCACCCAACAGGGGAAGAGTAAATTCACACCCTGCTGAACCTTGGGGAAACATCCCTAAGCATTTATTTATCATTACTTCCTTGCTTTCTACCACTATAGATTCAGCAGTAAATTATTTTACGCTCAATTAATGATCTCTGGCTTGTGCTCCAAAAATACCAAGAATCGACCATTTCCAGGCTGGCTGTTTGATGTGTGTACACCAAGACCAGCTGCTACATGACTCCTTCCCTCAATTTAGCTACTCCATAATCTCAAACTCCTTCCTTTGTTCCTCAATCCTTTCACATAACAGATGCTCAGTAAATATGTCTCAAATGAGGAAGTTGCTACAGTTCACCGGGCAAACTGTTTTTTTTTGCAAAGACCATTGAACAGTAGTTCTCAGCCTTGGCCGCGCATTACCATCATTGGAAGAGATTTTTAAAATCCCCCTGCCCAGGTTGCCATCTCAGGCCAATTACATCAGAATATTGGGGAAAAGGGGAGACTTTGACTATATTTTAGGGCTTCCCAGCTATTTCTAACATACAGCCAAGGTTGAGGGTCATTAAACTAGAATGAAGAAACCAAATTGCAGGCAGTTGTTCTGGCAACTGCCAAACCAGCAAAGAGTCCTAGTGGGAAACACAACGGGTGAAACCCAACTGGCTTCCTCAGAAGCGGCTCCATCTCCTGCTTCTTTGATGGCCAGGCGAATTTTGCTGGGAGCTGCCAAGAATCTGTCCCAAGAAGTTCCCCTCCACAGTGGAAGGTTCACCTGGAAGCATTTATGCTGGAAACTCTGATGATAGTTCTAAAAATGAGTGCCATATGTCTCTGGACAGGGAGGGCCAGCCCAGCCCACATGTCCTTCCTCCACCCTCGCAGGCCTTTCTTTCTTCACATCAGCTACTCAGTCCTCACCCATGAGTAGCTCTGTCCAGTTTAACAATTCTGCTGAGCATCCATATTCCATGCAATAGGCCAGGCCCTGGAAATAGAGATTCGAATCCAACTCACCCCTTCCCTGGTGGATTTCACACCCTAGAGGGGGCAACTGGAAGTCAGTCAGCAGCTAAAAGTGGTAGAAGGGATGTGATGGAGAAGAGAGTTTAGAGGAGGGGGCTTGAGGGGCCCGAGAAGGCTATGTGCAGGAAGTGATATCTACACTGAGACTCTTTTCTTTTTCTTTTCAAGTATTCATATATATATGAATGTATATATATAAAGTTTGAAATAATTTTAAACATATATAGTTGATCACAGCAATTTAACAAACACTAACATTTTGCCATGTTTACTTCAGATCTTTAAAAATGAAAACAATTCTGTTCTATCTCAAGCACAGGAAAAGCATAGAGAAAAATGTAAGAAACACCCTCATTCCCAGGTTAAGAGCTCCTGCTCTGCAGCTAGACAGTCTGGCTCTTCGGTGTGGCCTTGGAGAGGCTACTTAATGTCTCGGTGCCTTTGTTTTATTTTTTAAAAATATAAGCAAAGCACCTACCTCAAAGGGTTCCTGTCAGGATCAAGTGAGGTAAAGCTCTTAAGAAACCCAAAGCACCGAGCACACGCAAAGTGCCCAGTAAACACGAACTATTATGAACCATGGGGTTATGATGCAGCTTGTCAAATCATAACGTTTTGCTTTTAAAAGATGTTTTTAATAAAAAGAAATATAATGTCATAGATACACTGAACGGCCCCTCTGTCCTCGTCCCCCTACTGAACATGTCAGCCGGCAGTCGGAGCGGGAAAGGCCGCTGCAGGCAGGGGAAAGCTGGCACCGGACAGGGGTCTGGGCTTCTGACGAAACCCTCTGGGGTGGCCAAAAGGGCAGGTGGCCAGCAGCCCTGGGGGAGGCTGGAGCGTGTCCGTGCACCCACCTCCCTTCAAAGACCATCCCACCCACATCTCCTCGCTCTCCTGGAATCTTCAGGATCCCTTTTAACAGCTCCCTTCAAAAAAAGGAGAAAATAAGAAGAGAGAGGAAAAGAAAGGAACCTCATCCACTCATGCCCCCCCTCATTCTGGAAAATTCCATCCTGTGTGGGCTGGCTTGGAAGGAAGAGGGGAGCGCGAGAGGAACTGCAGGAAGGGGGCCTAGCTGTGGTGAAATCACTGCCACCTGAGGGCCCCGGGGCAGGAAACGAGGGACTTAGGGCCTCAGCCCGGCCAGGAGCAGTTAGCATCTCGGGGGTCCCACTGAGGCACTGGCCTGGGGGCTTCTTTCTGGGAACATGACACCTGAGGTAGGTGTTTCTCTCCGAGTGAGCTGATGAGCGAGGCCCGGACTTAACCTGAGGGAAGCACACGGGTGGCTCCTCAGGTGCCCGTATTTCTGGTGAAGGCCTCGGCATAAGTGTATCCCCACACCAGGCCTTGGCTTGAAATGTGCTCTCCTGTTGCCCCCCTGGCAGCACCATCCTTTTTTATCTCCAAATGGGCTTCCCTCCCCTCCGTTCCCCTTCTCTCTTCCGGCATCCGTTCCCGCCACCGAGGAGCAGCTGCTCCGAGGCCCACCGCTCATCGCTCATCGACTGCCTTATCTCCCTGATGGATAAGGTTCCTGGCCCAGCGAGTGCGGCCGCTGGCAGGAGGCCCGGCCCGGGGCCGAGCAGGCCGCTGACAGCCCTTGAGGCTCAGGCAGCTGTTGGGGAGCGGGGCCGCCCCGGCAGCCACCTGGGGTGAGGGCTAACCCATCCACCCCTCGGAGACGTGCCACCCCAAGGCCACCCACTCGCCAGCTCCCAACAGCCGTCCCAGTGCATCCCAGCCCCCGCCAGGCATGGCCCCCGTGCTGGGAGCTGAGGCAGCAGGGGCACTGCGGACATGGCGACAGTTTGTGGGAGATGTGACTCAAACCTCATCGTGTCTGTACTCGGTAGTATTAGGGTCTGTGACCACGGGGGCCTACTTATCCACTCTGGGCCTCAGTTTCCTCATCTGTAAAATGGGCCTATAATGCTGGGGAGTAGATGCTGTTGGTTCTCTGTGCAGTTCCCCTTTGCCATCCGGTGCACCCGTGCCCTGGCAGCTGCAATGGCCAGGCCTGAGGCCCTCACGCAGAGACTTGCCTCTGGCTGATGGTAACCGCATCCCTGAGATAGCTGAGAAGCTGAACTCCCTCTGCCACCCCACACCCCCTTCTATCAGGGGAGTCAGTAACTGACCCATATGGGAGATTCAAAAGCCCAGCTTTCTTTCCTGAAGGTGAGACAACTCCGTGATGCTTTTACACTCCAGCAGCCCCCTGTGGATCAGGCTAAGCCTAGACTGTACCCAAGACTGCATCCTCCCCCTACGACTGCATCCTCCCTTGACTCCTTCCCCTTCCTTGTCCTGATTCCCTGACAGCACTCCCTCCATAAGTCACATGCTTCACCCAGACTAAGCACATACCTGCTTCACAAGAGTTTTGTGTGAGGATTCCACAAGATAATGCTTTAGAAGCTCCTCACACAGGGCCCGGCTCTTGCAAGAATCCAATAGTCAGGAATCTTTGTTCTTATAAATTATTATTTGACAATGTGATAAGGACATTCAGATATGGTGTAGAGGTGGTCGTTGAGAGCCGTGGCCCACAGTTCCAGAATTGGAGGAAGTCATTCCAGGAGGGATCCTGGGAAGTCATGGAGCCCAACTCTCCTTCTACCAAAGAGGAAACTGAGGCCCAGAGAGCAGAAGTGAGTCACACACTTCCAGCAGTCAAGGGCAGAGCTGGGACTAGTCAAGGTCTTGCATTTCCCACTGCTCTCTGTGCTATTTTGGCATCTTCTGGAACTTTTTTCCTGTCATTTGTTTAAGTGTTGACTTTAGAGGGTCCGGGACCTTGAGACGTAAAGCCTGAGCGTTTAGAGGGCCGGGCCCTTGAGACGTGAAGCCTGAGTGCGTTCCGTTTCCGTACTGCTCTCCCAAACACCCTCTATGTGCCTAACATCTGCTAAGGCCTTGCAGAAGGACTCACAAAAGGATGCACCAACCCTAGTGACTCAGACAGCCCTACTTTTTTAGAGAGTGTGTGTGTACATGTGTGTGTGTGTGCATGTGAGTTAACTTTAAACATCCCAAGCAGAGACTGTCGTCATCCCATTCTACAGGGGCAGTTTCAATGAGAGTGATCTTGAAAGGCAAGTAGGAACAAGCAGCTGGTCAAGGACATCCCTGACTCACTTTCTTTCCATATTATACACGGAGGACTATTCTTAATTCCTTCTGCACTCTGACGTTTTGGGGAAATATTCAGGTCCCTTGGTCTTTCTTTCATTTTCCCCCAGTATGTACAAAGTTACATAATAAGATGAGGAATTTCTGGCCTGGGGGTTAAGAGCTAAGAGTCTGGTGAGGTGTCCTAGGCATGTGGTAATGGGAAGTAAAACCATAGCAGGTGCATGGAGCAGGAAGTATTGGGGCAAATCCCAGAACTTTTAGAGAGAAGATCCAGCAGCTTTGGTGACCCTTTATATAGTTGGGGTGAGAGAGAAGAATCACAGATGATTTGGGGATGACAGATCCTGGTTCCTGGGTCTCATTGTGGAAGACACGCCCTTCGTTGACGTCATCAGTCACAGCTGCAGCCAGTTGACTGATGATTTAATAAACCAGCCTTCCGGTTTGTTAACCAGCCACAAATGACAGATCCTGAGTCCCTGGGAATGTGGTGGTCCCTGAACAGAAGTCAAGAGATCCCTTCTGGGGGAGGCACGGTGACCTCGAGGTGACTACGAGAACTTCAGATAGGTGGAAGGTGCTGACAGCACGGTGGTTACACACGTCTGCTTTGAAGCTCGGTAGACCCGACCTCAAGTCTCAAGCCCACTGTGTTGGTTAGGTTCATGTGTCAACTTGGCCAGGTGATGGTCAAGCAAGCACTGGCCTGTTGCTGCGAGGGCATTTGTGGCTGGTTAATAAACCAACAGCCTGGTTTATTAAATCGTCAGTCAATTGGCCACAGCTGTGACTGATTACGTCAACAAAGGGCGTATCTTCCACAATGAGAGAATGCGATCAGCTGGATTTAATCCAATCAGTTGAAAACTTTTAAGTGAGACAGGTAGAGGACCTTTACTTCTTCTTCGGCTGACCAGTGAAGCGTTTCCTGAGGAGTTCATCAATCATGTTCATTGGAGTTGCCAGTCTGCTGCCTGCCCTAAGGAATTTGGACCCGTGCATACCCACAGTTGCATGAGACACTTATAAATCTTATATTTATAGATATCGCTTGTTGATTCTGTTTCCCTAGAGAACGCTAATACACCCACCTTGTTCTCACTGTACTTAACCTTTCCATGCCTCAGTTTCTTGAAAAATAACTGTTAATATTATGTATCTGACAAGATCGGCATGAGGATTAAAGATAATATATTTAAAAGCCTAAAAATAGTGTGGCACAGAGAAGTGCTCTGTATACAGTCATTTTCATTCTTCCCTGTGAGGACAAGGTGGTGGGTGATGGTGGGGTGGAGCCCCTGAAATAGAGATGATTCCATGGGGCCAAGAAGCAAGTTCTGGACTTTGAATGAGAGCCACAGTAAGGGAGAAGATGGCAAAGTGCAGGGACTGGCAGGAAGCAGCTGGGAAAGAGGGAAGAGGGTGTCTCCAAGGCAGGGGAGGAAAGGGTTAGGGGAGAGGCTGATCATGCTACAGAGATGCCCCCGCTGGGGAGAAGAGCAGCTCTAGAGCAGGGATTCTCTACCCCGGAGAGGTCACACACACAAACACACACACACACACACACACACACACACACACGCAGGGGTTGGAGGTGGGGACGGTGCTCCTGGCATCTCATGGGGATGCTCCTAACATCCCTACAGTGCACAGGACAGCCCCCCACAACAAGGAATTTCTGGCCGAAGGTGTCAGTAGTGCCAAGGCTGAGAAACTCGGCTCTAAAGCCAACAGCCTGCAGGGTTTGACTCCTGGTTCCACCATCAGCAGCTGTGTGATCTTGGCAAGTTCCTTAACTGCTCTGGGCCTTAGTTTCCTTACCTGGAAAATGGAGGTGATGATAATAGCTGCTTCATAGGATTGCTGGGAAGCTTAGATGAGTGAAGATATGTGGAGGGCTCGGAATGGAGGTTCATCAAACAATAGCTATTATTGGAAATTGGGAAAATGAAGACAGAGCAAAGGCCATTTGATCTGGGGGTCTGGCATTTAGGGTGACCTCGGTGTGGCCTCATTGGGGTGGAGAAGGTGGCTGGAAGCCAGTTGCAGAGGACTGCACAGATGGGTTTGCAGGGGTTGGGGCTAGCAGACATAAACGGTCTTGGCCAACAGGCCTGGCAGTGGAAGGAGGTAGGGAAATAGCTAGTTATGGCCGCAAGGCCAAGTGGAAGGGTCTCGTTTCCCCCTCTTTCCGCAGCTCCCCAAAGCTAACTTTTTTGATAATGGCCAAATCCCATTACAGCCAAAGTGGAAATTTTCAAAAGAAAAAATAATCACCTACAACCTCAGCACCTTAATAAATTATCTGTTTTCCACCTCCCCTCCCTAGACTCATCGTTTTTACAGTGTGTTAGCGTAACATGGGTGCCTTTTTCTATTGTTCTGTGTCAGGAAAAATTGTACCATAAGCATTTTCCATGATGTCACATCATTGTTACATTTATCATTTTTTTCCAAAATGAAAATAACCCCTTTGTTTTTAGCTGATTATAAAAGCGCTCTGTGCTCATGTTTTGACTTGTTTTGTTTTAAAATGAAGATAGCACCAAACAGTAAGAAGAAGAATGTAGCAATCCCCAACTCCCATCCCACCCTTCAGAGATAAGCAGGTTCACATTTTGGCGAACACCCTTCCAGACACATCTCTCTGCATTTATTGATTTGTGATGTATTTGTTCTTTTATGTAAATATGAACTTGACTGAACTGTCAGTTTGTTTTCAACCTTGAAGTGAAGGTTTTCTTAGTGTGGGCATTGTTGTTTGGGGAAGTCGAGAGTGTGGCTGTGGGTGTTTATAGATCAGAACAAAGGGAGCCGGAAAGACCTGGAAGCTGCTAGAAAGAGGACATGGTGGGTGGTGCAGGATCCCCGGGATGTGGGGGAGGAGGACGGAGCAAGGGCAGAGCCGCGAGGGCTCTTTCTCTGAGGTGAAAGGAAGGAAGAGACCAGGATGAAGAGGCTGAGATTCTGACGAGGAGAGGGGAGATGAGGAAGCCCACTTCCTCCAGCAACTCACGTCTGCGTTTTATTAACCCTCCTCTCCTAATCGTTTACAAAGAGAGCCTCGGGATTCACCAGAGGGCTGGGTCCCCTCCCCACCATCATCAGGCCCCTGCAGCTGGCCCCTCAAGCCTCGCTGGAGCATCCTGTTATCCTCTCTTGGCCAGATTCTTGGTTGGCTGCCACCTAATTTCTCTTTGGCCTGGACTCCTTTCTTGCAGTCCTCGGGCCAACGGGAAGCATCGCTAATTCCCACAGTCCTTCCATATGGCCCATTCAAACACCTCCATCTGCAGCCTGCGAGCATTTCCTCTGGTTCTCTCCTCAAACAGGATGGTGGTACCACAAGCCTTCAGGAACGTGAGGCTATTAGATGTTTTGATCCCTCTGCCTCTTTTCATCATGATACCTTTTTTGGGGCTGGTTTGCTCAGTTCCCTTGGTCCCCTTCTCCATCCTCCAGATTTGTTGCCTGAGGTTGAAGTTCCAGAGATTTTGGGGGGGGGGTGAGGTGGGGGTGCAAAAGATGGTAGAGACAGTGAAGAGAAAACCTGAAGTCCCTCTGCTGGGAAACATGGATGTCAGGAAGTCTGGAACCTTCCGAGGCACAGCTGGGATCAGACCTGCGTGTGATGGGTCAGCGTATGACCAAAACCGCTATGATTGCCACCCTTTGTCAACTTGGCTCTCCCATAATTCCTAATCGGGGAACAGTTATGAAATAGCTGTCAGAAGGCTGAGAATAATGAAACTTCTCCTCATGAACATGGGTCTCAGGCAAAGCCCAGCCAAGGTCTATCCCGAATATTTGAGGGAACTGTTACCCTTCTCAGATCCTCTGCCTCGACGCTGCCTGCAACATCCAGTCATCCCCCACCTTTACTATTTAATTAGATGTCGTCCTTGATTTCTTCTTGAGTGCCGACAGCCACTTCTGAGAAAAACCAGATCAGAAACCCAAATAATAGACCTCACATTAAGTCCAAATAACAAGAAAACCCAGGCACAGCCTCCAGCCAGGAAGTACCAACATATGTGGGTGAAGGAGAACTTCTTGCTCTGGCATGAAAGACACAAGGCTTTGGCCCAGTGGGACTGTGGCGACAGATGGGAGGTAAGAAGGGGCTCATGGGCCTTGTTGGAATTTTCTCTATCAAGCTCAGTTCTTGCTGCACCTTCATAATAACTTACACTCCAGCCGTGTAACCGATTGTAAACTTGGCTCCTCTCCCCATTATCCTCAGAGCAATAGTGTGGGCAAGTGACAGACCCAATTCAAACCAGCTTAAGCCAAAAAGGGAAGTTAATAGCTCGTTTACTTCAGAAGATTAAGATGGTTCTGGTATCAGGCTCTGCAGAATCCAGGGGCCCAAATGATATTGACAGGGCTTTTGTTGCCCTTCTTTATCCTCTCATATCCTCTGTTCGCAACTGGCGCTTCTACTGCAGACAGTTTTCCTCCATGTGGCTGGGCAGTGGCCTCCATCAGCCTTTATCTTAGCTGGCACTGCTCTCTCCGGTGCTCATATTCCAAATCCCCAAGGATTCTGATGGGCCCATTTTACATGCCTTGGACCAATTACTCTTCAGGGAAATGTGCTCTCTGATTGGAGAGGATTTTTGTCATGGGTTCTGTTTCCATCCCCCACCCCCCCAAAAAAGGAGTCTACTGAGCAGATTAAAAAAATAAACCAGCATGGCCCATTATACCCCTGCCAAGAGGGCCCATCCATTTGCTTGTAGGTGCCATTACCTCTACCTGGAATGTCTCGAAACCCTGCCCAGATGACAAACTCCTATTTTTTCTTCAAGACTCAAGCCTGGTGCATGTTCACCCCTATCTATCCCCAGGGATACTGAAATGCACTTTTCTTTGGCCCACCTTACTACTTTGTACCTGCCTCTATTATTTCATTCACTCACTTTTTCATTTGCTCATTTAGCCTATCCTTGGTGCACATCTACTCTGTGCTAGGCCCTGAACTGCACTCAACAGCTCTCAGGGAGTGAGTTTCATGAAAGCATCGATCATGTCTCACTCCTCTTCAGGTCTCAAGCCTCAACCAGGGTACTTGTTTGGCCCACCATCAGGGCCAAGTAACTGTTGGTGGCCACATCCCTAGATATAAAGGTTTACGTGCAGGACTTGGTGGTTTTCTGGCTGGAGACAGAGCCTGGGGTCCTGGATAAGAAGGAGGGAACTCCACACCACAGGTTGTCCAGCCCAAATGTTTCAAATTGCTAAAGCTGCTGAAATGCAATATACCAGAAATGGGTTGGCTTTTACAATGGGGATTTATTAGCTTACAAATGTACAGTTCTAAGGCCATGAAAGTGTCCAAGTTAAGAATCAATGAGGCAATACCTTCTCTGAAGAAAGGCTGCTGGTATCTGGGTCACCTCTGTCACATGGGGAGACACATGACCGGTGTCTGCTGGTTCCTCTCTCCTGGGTTTTGTTGCTTTCAGCTTCTGGCTTCAGTGGCTTCTTCTCTGAGCTTCTGTGGGTGTGCACTTGTCTCTCAGCATCTCTGGGGCTTCTCTGAGCTCCCTGGGCTTTTCCTGTCCTTTATCCTCTCATAAAGGACTCCAGTAAAAGGATCTCAGTAGAAATAATCTAACCAAAAGGTCCCAACTACAACAGATCTGCACCCACAGGAATGGATTAAAAGAACATGGCCTTTTCTGGGGTACATAACAGTTTCAAACCACCACACCAAATCACTTATTTTCTGTATCTCTTGTAAATTTCTCATACCACAACCTGCCAGAAGAACCCTGTGTGTTCTGTACAGCAGTGAATGGCAGCTTTTTGCCTTCAAATTATAACCTGTGCCTTGTTTGTCCTGGCACATTAAACATGAAACGTGTTTATTTTTCACATAATGACTTGAGAATCTGAAGAGGTCGTGGGTCCAACTTGAATCCCCTGGGGTTAACCTTCTTGGTCATGCTAACATATCTCCAGGAATATACAACTTGTTACCTTGCAAGACAGTCCCATCATCACTTGGAACCAATGCTAGCTTCTGGCACTCTGGCCATCTGTCCTAGTTCTCCTCTCTAGAGCCACAAGGTAAGAAGTCTCATCCCCTTTCCAGTGTCCTTTCCATTCATGCTTGTTCATCTATTTATTCCCTTATACATACATTCATTAACTCATTCATTTGAAAACATGGCAAAGGACAGTTTTAACCAAGACTGGAAGGTCTCTGTCCTCATTGAGCTGACATCTTTAGAGGGAGATACAGACAATAAGCAACTAAACAAATAAACAGGAGAAATAAAATTGTGACCACAGCTGAGAAGAAAATAAAACAGGGCAATGCAATGGTTGGAGCAAACTTCATAGAGGGGCCAGGAAAGGTGTCTTTGGGCTGAAGAATGAGTAAAGAGAGTGAGTCACATACACATTTTGGAAGAACAGCTCCAGGCAGAGGAGTTAGAGGAATGGAAGAGGAAGAGGAAGAAGAAAGGTATAAAGTGAAGGTGGAGAGGGAAGGCAGCAGCCACCCCACATGGGAACTTGTAGCCATGAGAAGGAGCTTAAAATCTCCCACGAATTGCTTAGAATCTCATACAGATCTTAGAATCTTAGAATCTAGGATCTTAGAATCTCCTAAGAACCTCTTAGAATCCTTAGAATCTCTACAGATTTCCAAATCCTTACAGAAAGAAAAGGTGACTGCTTCGTTTCTTATGAAAGTATCAGGAGGAATTTCTGAGGAACTGTTCCTTGCCCTAGAGGGGGAACGCCACGATGTCTGGGACCAGAGTTGGAGCTTCCCAAGACAGGCTGTGGGATACATCTCTTGGAGGTGACCTTGGGAGGGCACCCTCTTTTTCTTGACATTCATATTTATTTTTTTCCTGCCTGTGTCCCTCTTACGTGTTCTCCACAGACAACACAAAACTAGGAGGCCAGACAGCACAAGCCCTTTAATTATCTCCTCCTGGAGCAGGCAGGAGTCACCCCTAGCCAGACCCCAAACGCGCTGCCACGTTCACTGTGCCTGAAACCCCACTGCCAGGAGGAGTAGGTGTTTCGTTATTAAGAATCCCAGCCCCAGAGGACTCGGAGCATCAAGGCAGTGAGAGGAACCAAAGGGAGAAGACATGTATTTGTCCATGAGTGAATTGAAAATGTGTTTATGATTTTTTTAAAGTATATACCACCATAAAAATCCAAGGCAAGCAAGCAACTGATAAAAACATTTCCACAAATATGACAGATAAAAGGACAGCATCCTTAATAAACAGAGCTCACGTAAATAAGGAAACAGCCCCATTTTTAAAAACAGGAAGAGATGGGAGCAGACTTCTACAGAAAACTAAATGCAAATTGTTGATAAACAGTGTTCAAAGTCACTATCATTTAAGAAATGCTAAAACAACAGTGTGATACAGGGTACCTTTTTGGGGGATGGGAGGGCTGCTTATCAAATTGAAAAATACATTTTTTAAAAACTCAGTGCTGGCAAAGCCGTAGTGCAGTGGACCCTCATACACAGCAGCTGGTGTGAAAATGAGGACTGCCTTTCTGGGTGAGTGTCTGGCAGGGATTGCTGAGTCCCTTAAAACAAAGTTCATGGCTTTTGACCCTGTAATCAATAGATACCAATTTCTTGGTATCTATCTTAAGGCATTAGTTAAAAATGAAGGTACTGATTTGTGAGTAAAGATCTATATGTGCAAAATATTGGAAATATCCTATTGATCAATAGTAGATTGGTTGAATTAACTATGATATATCCATTCACTGGACTTTTATGTGACATTTACAAATTATATTTTTGTAGATATTTTAACGATTGAAGAAGTGCTCACAATATAATATTGTATGGAAAACATCAAGAGTCATAAGTAATAGAATATAAAATCAGTTATGAGTATGAATACACACTATATACATTAAAAATAGATAACTGGGTCATGATGTACATATAAGGAAAAACATAGAAAAGCTAATAGGGATTTTCTCTGAGTTATAGAATTGTGGGTAATTTTGTTTGCTTCTTTGTGTTTTCCATTTGCTTTCTTTTTACATGATGAACATGTATTACTTTTTAAATCAGATAAAACCAGAAAATGATTGTATTTATGTTAGTGCTCCCTTATCATCATCAGATTACTGTCAGAGACATACATGCCCCTCCACATATACACCTTATTTCCTTCTGTGTCTGTTGCTGGAACTAGCAGGTGAAGCGGAGCACAGAATGCAATGGAAGTAAAGAGAGAGGAGAGGCCTGGGTGCAACCTTCAGCTCTGCCATGATTTTTCTGGGTGACCTTGGATACGCCACTGCTTTTCTATAGGCCTCAGTTTTCCCATCTGTAAACTACACTAAGTTTGGGCTGGTTCAGCTCTAGGAATGAAACAAGGACATAGGTTTAATAATAATTCTACACCTAATCCTAACCACAGCGTGGTGGGATTGACTCTTTCCACGAGCACTGTCGGTCATACACAAAGAGAAGGTCATTGTCCAGTGGTTTCCCTTGGGATGGGTTGCAACTTAGCCTGGGAGAATGGCCATTTCCCTTGGGAACGAGGATGCAGCTGTTCATACACATCATTCCTACCTTCAACACATATTTATTACGCCCTTGATCTCACGGCACCAGGCAGGGTCGTGTACGAGGAGGCCAAAGCTCAGAGTGATTTGGGAAATGTCTGCATTTGCAGCACAGTTTCCGCTTCTGTCTTCAGTGAGAGCAAATCCTTTCCCTTTGAGAGTGATCTTAATATATATTTGGAATTATTTTAAAGAGACATAATTTATTTGAAGCCAAGTTTCCGACTTTGGAAGAGCCCAATGGATCAATCATGTAATTTTGGGTGAAAACCTCGTGTCTACCACAAGGCTGGTTTTCTCATCTGGGGAATCCAGAAAGAGTTTGAGCCCTGGCAGTGGTGATAAAGGTTTGCAGTGTGCAAATTCATCGAGAGGCATGAGATGGAGTGTGTAGCCTCTGATTTGGAGCCAGAGTACCTGAGTCCTAGTGTCCTGTTTCCCAGCTTTGTGATTCGGGGAAGTTCATAACTTCTCTGAGCTGTGGGTGTCCCCATCTATGAAATGGGGAGAAGGTCCTGACCTCAACAGGTTTGTTTGTGAGCATTGATCAGGATCGTATCTCCAGAAGGGCTTAGCCAAGAGCCTGGCATGTTCTTGGCCATCCCAATGTACTCTTACTTTCTGGAGGTTGCTGCTTGAACAGGAAGGAACGCGCTGGAAATATTCAGGAGTGAGGCCTGGTGGCACCACGGTGGAGAAACCAGGCCATGTCGTTACGCAGACCTGGCCTCGCCACTTATCTGCAGCGTGACCGAGCAAGTGACTTAATCTTTCTGAGCCTTAGTGCTCCCATTTGTAAATTGGAGGGCAGTTGAGAGATTTAAATCAGATAAACCCTGCATTCGGTGTAGCACCCGGTACCTAGGAAGCTCTCAGTGCATTCTCTGAGTTATTTGAAACATTTCTTTATTGCAAATGAAATTCACATTCAATGTAGAGGACTTAGCAAATAGCCCACCAAAAACAAACAGGGAGCTGGAAGGTGTTTTCAGTCCTTCTACTTTGTAACTGAGTGCTGTATGTTTGCCTCTGGACCTTCTCCTCCACAACTCCCACGGGCACGGCGGGGCAGTGCTGTCCCAGCAGTGTGCCGGTGGCGTGTCCCCCCCCACGCCGGTGCAGTGAGTAACGCTGCTCTCGCCCCTGTCTTGGCAGGTCCTTCAAGCCCGACTTCATCCTGGTACGCCAGCACGCTCACAGCATGGCCCTGGGCGAAGACTACCGCAGCCTGGTCATCGGCCTCCAGTACGGAGGGCTGCCCGCCGTCAACTCCCTCTACTCCGTCTACAACTTCTGCAGCAAGCCCTGGGTGGTAGGTGACGCTCCAGGCTGACCCGTCGGGGCCTGCAAGGCAGTGGGTGGCCTCCCAGGCCTCAAACGGGCCCGTTCCCTGGCACAGCAGCCTCAGTGGTGAAGAGACTTGTTAAGCAACTGTATAAGCAACTTGGATCCCAAACTTGGGATCCCTTTTTAAGAAATTTCTTTTACTGAAATAAAATTCACATAAAGTTCGCCATTATAACCATTTCAAAGTGTGTAATTCAGTGGTTTTTAGTATGTTCACAATATTGTGCAATGACCACCACTATCTAATACCAGGACATTTTTTCATCCCCCCAGAGGGAAACCCTGTACCCCATTAGCATCTCTCCTCCCTCCCCATAGCCCCTGGCAACCACTATTCTACGTCCTGTCTCTATGGATTATCCTGTGCTGGACGTTTCATATAAATGGAACCATACAATAGGTGGCTTTTTGTGCCTGGCTTCTTTCATGCAGCCTAATGTTTTTGAGGTCCCCACATGTTGTAGCAAGTACCAACACTTCATTCTTCTTGATGGCTGAATAATATTGCATCATATGAATGCCCCATTTATCTCCTGATAGACCCTTGGGTTGCTTCCACTTAGTGGCTATTATGAATAATGCTTCTGTGAACCTTTATCGACAAGTTTTTGTGTGGACATATGTTTTCAGTTCTCTTGGGTATATACCTAGGAGTGGAATTGCTGGGTCATACAGTTATTCTGTTTAATTTTTTGAGGAAC
>PVKY010004811.1:0-18553 GCA_004027775.1 Bradypus variegatus
ATGCATGGGCTCAGCAAGATGGACTTATCAAGGAAGACCTGGCTACTGCTATGGTGAGCGCCCAGTATGGCAGCAGCAGAGACCAACACTCAGTCCTTGAGGTGATCAGCCAGCTATTGGTGGCAAGCTGCTTACAATGGAATTTCCCATCATGGAAAGGGCAGCATTTTGTTCTTCCTGGAATAGACACTTACTCTGATTATGGATTTGCTTTCCCTAAACTCAATGACTTTGCTAAAATTACTATCCACCATCCTTGTATTCCACAGCATTCCTTCTGATAAAGGAACTCATCTCACAGCAAATGAAGTGTGGCAATGGGTAGATGCTCATGGAATTCACTGGTCTTACCATGCTCCCCGTCATCCTGAAGCTGTTGGCCTGATAGAACAGTGGAATGGCTTTTTGACAACTCAGTTACAGTGGCAGCTAGGTGGCAATACCCTGCAGGACAGGGAAAATGTTCTTCAGGAGGCGCATATGCTCTAAATCAGCATCCAATATATTTTGTTGTTTCTCCCATGACCAGGATTCACAGATCCAGGAATCAAGGGGGGGAAATGGGAATGGCACAACTCATTATTACCCCTAGTGATCCACTAGCAAAATTTTTGCTTTTTGTCCCCATGATCTTAAGTTCTGATGATTTAGAGCATAAGGCTGGTTTTAAAGGGGGGAGTGCTTCCACTTGGAGACAGAGCAATGATTCTGTTGAACTGGAAGTTGTGACGGCCACCAGCTAGCCACTTTGGGCTCCTCATGCCTCTGACTCAACAGGCAAGGAAGGGAATTATTGTACTGGCTGGGGTGACTGATCCTGACTACCAAGGGGAAATTGGTCCTTTAGGGCATTTCTTAGTATCACAATGCCCTGTAACTAAAGTCAATGGCAAACTACAATACTCAATTAATTCAGGAGTGCTAATGGCCCAGAGTCTTCAGGAATGAAGTCTTGGGTCACGCTACCTGGCAAAAACCCACAACCAGCCCAGGAGCTTGCGGAAGGCAAAGGTAATATGGCCTGTATAGTGAAGAAGGTAGTTGTGAATATCAGCTACAGCCACGTGACCACAATTGTTGTATTTCTTCCTTATTTTGTTATGGACATTTTGGTGTGTGTATGTATATACACATACATCAGCAAATATCAAGCAACAGCAAATATACACATAGCAAATTTCTTTGTTTTCTTCCCTCTCTTATCCCCTTATATAATATATTGTATTAACTTTACAGCACAGTATTTAAGTTACAGAATAGCAAAGAATAGAGTAAAAACACCCCAGGACTTACTTACATCCTCTTTTGGGGAAAGGGTTTGTGTATTTTTATTTGTATGTGGGACAGTTGTATCACATTGGGCAGAAGTATGACTGTTATTGTCTTTATTTGGAGATTAAGTATGATTTAAGGAGATGTGTATGGGTGCCAAATTGACAAGGGATATACTGTGATGGTTAATTTTATGTGTAAACTTGGATAGGCTTTAATAACCAGTTATTTGACGAAGCATGAAGCTTAGATATTGCTCTGAACATTTATGATAGATGTGGTTAACATCTATAATCAGCAGACTTTAAGTAAAAGACATTAACTTAAAAAATGTGGGTGGGTGTTATCCAATCCCTTGAAGGATTTAAGAACCAAAACTGAGGTTTCACAGACAGGAAGAAATTCTGCTTCAAGACTGCAACATAAATTCCTGCTTGAGTTTCCAATTCCAGCAGAATTGCTGGGGCTGGTTCCTTAAAATAAATCTCTTAATAGATATATTTATACATATTTGTTAAGGGAATTTAGGATATTATATATATCTTATTGGTTCTGTTTCCTGAAGAACCCTGAATCACATGGGATAGTATGCTATATCGATTACTTATTATTGCATAACAAACCACCCCGATGCCTAGTGGATTAAAAAGCATTTCTCTAGTGTAACAGCTCTGCTGGCTGGCTCTTCTGGCTTAGGCCAGGTTGGCTAATCCCAGCCGGGCGTGTGCACATATGTGCAGTCAGCTGGTAGGTGGCCTGGATGCTGGCCGGTCCATGGTGACCTCCCTCACGTCCCGCAATGCGATGTGACGGGGTGATTGGGCCACCAGACCTTTAGGTTGGCCTGGGCGTGTTCACACGGTGACTGTGTTCCAAGGGCAGCAAGAAGCAGCCAATGAGCATGCCCTTTTCAAGCCTCTGCTTACATCACAGTTTCCACAATTCCATTCACCAAAGAAGGTCACATGACCAACTGTGATGGCTGGTTCATGTGTCAACTTGGCCAGGTGATGGTGCCCAGGTGTCTGGTCAAGCAATTACTGCAAGGACATCTGTGGCTGGTTAATGAACCAGAGGTTGGTTTATTAAATCATCAGTCAATTGACTGCATCTGTGACTGATTCCATCAATGAAGGGCATGTCTTCCTCAATCAGTTGAAGACTTTTAAGGGCAAAGAGAGAGAACCTTCATTTCTTCTTCAGTTAGCCAGCTTCTCCTGGGGAGTTTGTCAAATACCTTCATCAGAGTTGCCAGTTCACTACCTGCCCTATGGAATTTGAACCCGTACATCCCCACAGTTGCGTGAGACACTTTCATAATATCTTTTGTTCACAGATATCTCCTGCTGGTTCTGTTTCCCTAGAGAACTCTAATACACCAACCCAAATTCAAGGGGTGGGGAAATAGTCTCTGCCTCTTTATAGGAAGGGTGGAAAACTGTGGGCACCTTTACAACAGATCACAAAAGTCAACAGTGCAGTGATGGCGTGAGTTTTCACTGAGAAAAAATGAAAAGGGACTGGTACAGAGCATGGTGTGTGCTGGGCATGTAAGAAACCATGATGGTTCTCATCTGTAAAATGGGGATAATAATAGGACCTATGTCAAACGGTTATGTGAGAATTAAACGAATTACTAAAAGGAACTGGAATGTTGCCTGGGAGATAGTGAGCACTCAATGGTGTTTGTAAACATTATTGCTCCTTTTCTCTTTCTTTACTTATCCCTCTTTTGGGGACCCTCTAGCTTATTGTTTTGGCAGGAACCATGGTTATCAGACACTCCAACCATTTACTATTCCTTTCCCCCATGCCACTCTTCTCACTGAAAGCAAAGGCTTCAAATCCCAGGTTTCTCAGGTTCTTTTGCAGCTGGGAGTGGCCATGTGACATGGTTCCTGTCAAAGAGATGAAAGGGAATGTGTCGCTGTGGGAGAGTTGGGCTTCCTGGTAAAGGTACAGATGTTTCCTCCCGTCCTCTCTTCCTCCAACCTTACCTGTGCCTAGGGTGACGTGGCCAACTTGGGAGCCTAAGGCAACACACGTAGGGATGGAAAGGAAAGAAACTGAGGGAAGAAACAGAGTCTGGACCTCGAGGGTATCATTGAACAGTGGAGCCTACCCCAAAGCCGCCTATTTGCCATCTTCCTGTTAGATTATAAAAACAACTTCCGCCTTGGCCAGCTGTCCATTGGGCTTCCTGTTGTTTGTGGCTAGGCCCCCAGCCTGATTCAGTGATGAGCTCTCTAGAATGTGGCTTCCCTTTATACACACACGTGTTTCTCCACACACAGAGAAATCTGTAGAAATATAGAAATGAAGCCAATAATTTTGATCATATTGGAGGCTTAGAGGGAGAGGAACCATGGAGGGGGAAAAGAAAGCAAAGAGGAAATTTAAAATAATTAAAAATAAAATTTAATAAAAATTTTAAAAAAGAAATATCAATAGATCATAAAGATAAATGTGTGTATAGCTATATAAAGTAAGTTCAATGTAAGCACTGTTTATAATAGCAAACTGCAAACATCTGGAAATGATTATTCAGCTAAAGGGGCTTGGTAGTTGCAAAAAATGAAAATCTCTGAAGTCATTAAAAAGTGATACGGTATACCCCCTATGTGGGACCCAACTCCCAGGGGTGTAAATCTCCCTGGCAATGCAGGATATGACTCCTGGGGATGAATCTGGACCCGCCATCGTGGGACTGAGAGTATCTTCTTGACCAAAAGGGGGATGCAAAATGAGACAAAATAGATTCACTGGCTGAGAGATTTCAAATGGAGTCAAGAGGTCACTCTGGTGGACATTCTTATGCACTATATAGATAACACTGCTTAGGTTTTAATGTATTGGAATAGCTAGAAGTAAATACCTGAAACTGCCAAACTCCAATCCAGCAGTCTGGATTCCTGAAGATGATTATACAATAATGTAGATTACAAGGGGTGACAGCGTGATTGTGAAAACCTTGTGGATCACACCCCCTTTATCTAGTGTATGGATGGATGAGTAGAAAGATGGGGATAAAAACTAAATGACAAATGGGATGGAATGGGGGGATGGATGGTTTGGGTGTTCTTCTTTCACTTTTATTTTTTATTCTTATCCTGATTCTTCCTGATGTAAAGAAAATGTTCAGAAATAGATTGTGGTGATGAACGCATAACTATATGATCATACCGTGAACAGTTGACTGTACACCATGGATGATTGTATGGTATGTGACTACATTTCAATAAAACGGAATTTAAAAATAAAAAAAATGATGAGGTATATATGTTGGCATATATAAAAATATACACACAGAGAGATATATCTGCATCTATAAAGCAATATGAAATGGGTTTTATGATATATGGTGCTAATAGACAGTATATTATCAGGATATGGTGGCTTTCACTTTATACACACATGTGTATTTCTCTACACACAGAAAAAATGTAGAAATATAGAAGTCAAGCCAATAATGTTGGTTATATTGGAGACTCTTTTAGGTGTGTGTCAGGAAAAGCAACTTGGTTGAATGAATAGTTGACAAAACAGTAACAACGGTGTCTTTGATTGTAATGTTACGAGTTGCTTTTCCCCATAGTTGATTGTTTACCTGAATATTCTAGTTTCCCTACTTTAGCTTGTATAAAATCTGTAATAAAGGAAAATTAGGAACAAATAAAATACGATTTCCAGGAGAGAGCTGGTCTCTCCAGCAGGGGATGGAGCACCGCCTGCCTGTAGCTAAGCTGACAAGCCCTTATCAGCCCTGGAAGCCTGGTCTCCGGAACATTCCACCACATGGGTGAGCAGAGAGGGCCCACGCAAAAGATCCCATCACCTCAGTACCTGCCTCTCAGGGATGAGGATGGGATTAGTCAGATTTAAAAATTGTCATATAAAACCCTATTAGTTCCCTAGAGATATGCAGGATGTAAATTTAAGGTGTTTTTACTGTACATTATTATGCTTTTCCATTCTGGTTGGGGCTGCAGAATGCAGAATCAAGACTATCAAATATTATAGGCCTTACATTCTATTTTTATTATCAGAGCACTGGATAATAAATTTAAACGGGAGAGACTGAAAAACAAGATGACTTCTTCCCCACCAGTTGTAACTGCTGTGAATTCTGGTCTAAACGTTGAGAACTGTGTATCCATTTTTCAAAGAAAAAGAAAAGACTTAGTAGTTAAATTCATGTATATCGGTTTCAGCGATGGATGTAAAAATAGCTTGTCTATGGAGCTGACCCTTCCTTGGGAAATTTTATATAATGAAATTTAATGGGAATTAGTCTTAGCTGAGCTAGAATTTTTTTCCCTGTCTCTTTCCATTGGGTCCATGCACATTTCTTTCTTTTTCTCATCTATTTCAAAACATAACTTTAAAATATTGAAGTAATATTTATCTTTCCCTTTAAAGAGCTTGTTCCAAGACAAGAAACTAAGGATTCTTCCCCCAGCATTTAATCTCTAATTTTGTAGGTTACACTCATTTGCAGATTTTAGAAACTGCCTTTTATTCTCTGTAAGTGTTAAAGCAATTTAGATTAATGGGCTTTGGACTCTTTGATACCAGTTTTTAAGGCATTTCAAAATCTGTCTAAGACGATACCCTTTCATATATGATAAGTAAAAATCTTGGCACATGAAAGACTTTTTTTTGCTTTTGTTTTTGCACAAAAGAAATCTTTGGAGCTGCAGAAAAATTGCAGAGGCGAGAGGAAAGAGCTACGTTACCGCAGTTTTCTTCTAATTTTTTTCCCCTTGGGGAACCCTCCCCTTTGCAGCTGTTCTCAGGAAAATGGGAAAGGAGGCAGCATGCTGCCAGCTCCACTGGACCTGGCTGACTCTCCCGGGGACTCTTCCCATGCTGTGTACCTTAGGACCACCACGTTTGTTCTCCAAACAAAATGTTTACTGAGCTGGTGTTTCTACCTCCAGCTCTCTGTGAGTCAGCTGACACCGGCTCCACTGAGCCAACGGGGTGTGATACAGACAATTATCCAAGCCCCTCGTTAGAGCCCCCTGATTGGTGCCCGCAGCAGGAGAGGCCTGTGGTGTTTGTGTCTCTCCCCAGCCCACCAACTCCAGGGGCAGTGCGCTCCAAGCCCTGAGCACAGCCGGCACCAGGGCAAGTGGGCACCAGTGGTTGCCAATCATTCTTTTCTTTCTTTCTTTTTAATTAAATTAAATTCAGTTTTATTGAAATATATTCATATACCATACAATCATCCATGGTGTACAATCATCTGTTCACAGTACGATCATATAGTTGTGTTCATCACCACAATCTATTTCTGAACATTTTCCTTACATCAGGAAGAATCAGAATAAGAACAAAAAATAAAAGTAAAAAAGAACACCCAAACCAACCCCCCCAATCCCACCCTATTTTTCGTTTAGTTTTTGTCCACATTTTTCACTCATCCATCCATACACTAGAAAGGGAGTGTGATCCACAGGGTTTTCACAATCACACTGTCGGCCCTTGTAATCTACATTGTTATACAATCGTCTTCAGGAGTCAAGGCTACTGGGTTGGAGTTTGATAGTTTCAGGTATTTACTTCTAGCTATTCTAATACATTAAAACGTAAGAGGTATTATTTATATAGTGCATAAGAATGTCCACCAGTGTGACCTCTCGATTCCATTTGAAATCTCTCAGCCACTGAAGCTTTATTTTGTCTCATTTTGCATCCCCCTTTTGGTCAAGAAGATATTCTTAATCCCATGATGCCAGGTCCAGATTCATCCCCGGGAGTCACATCCCATGTTACTAGGGAGATTTACACACCTGGGCGTCGGGTCCCACATAGGGGGGAAGGCAGTGAGTTCACCTGCCAAGGTGGCTTAGCTAAGAGAGAGAGAGAGAGAGGGGCCACATCTGAGCAACAAAGAGGTACTCAGGGGGAGACTCTTAGGCACAATTTTATGCAAGTTTAACCTCTCCTTTGCAGTAACGAGCTTCATAAGGGCAAGTCCCATGGTCGAGGGCTCAGCCAGTCATTCTTTTAGGAGACTGTCAGATCTCCTTTATTGCTGGTCTACCTCGAGCATGGGGCACAATGTGTCTGTGTGTCTCTGCACTTCTATTTCTGTCTATTTGTATGTCTGGTAGAAAGGGTGGATAAAGGATGAGGAGAAGAGGGAAAGATATTACAGAGCATTTTATGATACTTGGTCACAGACTCAGTGTTTGTCTTGTCTTTGAAACAAATGCCAGGATGTGGGTGAATTGCAGCTTGGTTCCTGTGTGAGCAGGAAGCCCCAGCCAACCCCCCAAGAAGAGGGTTGGCATTAAATGGTGAGTGAGTGGCTGCATGCTGGTGGGGAGTGGGGTCTGCAAAGGGAGCCAGTTTTACTTGCCCCATGGCTTGGTCCCGGGGCATCCCTCCTCAGCCTCACCAAGGACAGTGAAAAGAGAGTCATGGGATTTCAGAGCCAGGTAGAAAAAGTCACTCCAGAGGCTCCCGATATGAACACCACCAAATACATGTTTCATTGTTCTTCCCTCCAAGGATAGCACATAAGGAAAGACTCTGTTTTTAAAATTGCACAAGGCTATGTTGGAACTGAAGACACCCTCCAGAAACTTCAACAAATAGAAAATAATGATAATGCATTTAATTTTGCTGGTAGGGTTTTCAGTGTAAAAAATCAAGTAGCTTGCAGGGCAAGTTGGAACCAAAAATATCCACATACCTCTCACCCTCCCACTCCTAAAGCCATCCATTGAAGAAACAGTACTTTCCTACAGTGACAAAAGATGGACTCTTGAAAGAGAAATTTTGTAGCTATTCATTAAAAGTAATAGGTTAGGCAGAGTAAATGTATGCAAAACTACTATAAAAAAGAAAACAAGGACACCCTGGCTGATGAAAATCTATATCCACCAAATGCTCACAGAACAGAAGGTAACTGTAACACAATATCCAAAACTGAGTTAAATATTATCGAACAAGCATTTAGGGATTTGAAAACCTACCTTGAATTAGAAATTCAAAATTTAGACCCAGAAGCAGCCCAAATAGGAAGAAATGAAAAGAGAGTTGATTGATCTCAGGCACAAAGAGGTAGAAAAAAGACAGAATAATCTCAGAAATGAAAAATAAGTTACAAGATTACCACTTTAATGAAGAGCATTGAGGAAAGTTGGTAAAAGTATAATAGAATGAAAATGAGATAAACAAAGAATTAGAAAGGCTCAGAGAGAAAACAATTGAAATGGAGGACAGGCAGAGAAAAAAACATAACTAACTGGAAACCATGAAGAAGAAAAGTCAACTTAATTAGTACCACTCAATTGTACACTTGAAAGTGGTTTAAATGGGAAATTTTGAGTTGTGTATATGACATCATAATAAAAAGTTATAAAGGAAAAGAAAACAAACAGAACTCTTGTAGTCCAAGAAAATTTTATAATAATAAAAGGAAACAAATCTACATATTGAAAAGGCTCACTTAATACCTGGAAAAAACTGACCAAGAACAATCAACTCTGAGACATATCCTAGTGAAATTGTTGGGTAAAAGGAAACAACAAAAAGAGCTGGGATATCAACCATGACATTGGGTATAATTAAAGTCAAGTGAAAAAGCATTAAAATAATAAAGAAGGATATTTAAGCTAAAAGCCACAATCCATCATGAAGTTATGGCAGTTATGAATAGCTATGTACCAAATAACACACAAATCACCTTAATAAAACAAAAACTTCAAGAGATGCATGAAGACATAAATGGAGACATTAAAATAATAGGACACTAACAAACCACAAAACGGATCAAGTGAGAAAAATTTAAAGATAAAGAAGACAAACAATGTAATCAATTATGAATACATATCAACTTTTAAACCCTAATAGAGATTATATCTTCTTTTCAAGTGGAATATTTAAAAAATTAAATCATATATTAGGTCACTATAAAATTCAGTAAGTTTGGCTTCTGGTTTTTGGTCCAGTGTGTAAAGAGCTTGGAAGTCATCATTCCTGTCCTCATGATGAGGAAAAAGAAAACACTGGAAAACTGAAAATTAACAACTCTTCTTAGGTCCATCAGAAAACTGAGGACACAGGGCAAACAACCACCCCCAAACTGGAGAGAGAGATAGATAAAGAGAATCAGTTTCCTGTGGGCAGAAACTACTGTGGGTCCCAGCATTGGGTAGGAATAACTCAACGGTAATTGACTAATTCTGGAGACTCATTGTGGACTAGCTTGAGAGATGAAAACTGGAGACTGTATCTTGGGGGCACCCTTGTGAATTTTACCTCCAGGAACCCCAGCAGGTTCCTACTGTGAAGACTGGAGAAAAATTTCCTCTGCTTCTTTCATATGAAGGGGAAAAGTAAAATTTAGAAATACGTAAGAACACTCTGTTCTTCTTAACAAATGTTTGCTATTTTACCTGAGCCTAACCAGTGTGGGAAACAATCAACTCCAGCCCCCTATAGCCCAGCTGTCTCACCTCAGGGAGATAAAAAGCTGAGAAGCACCTGTGGAGGTCACAGCCAGGGGCACGGGCTCACCCAGGGACAAACCTGATCACAGGGCTGGAGAATGCTGCCCCTCCCCCTGCATCTCTCCACCACATCAACAGGGCTCCTGTACAATGATGGGAATACAGCTAAAAGGAGCTTTTAGGCTCAGATCCTATTTAAGAAGGATTCTCTAGGAAAACCAAAAGACAACAAGGGAGACTAAAACAAGGACGCAAAGGAAATTTTAGCCTCTGACACCTACAGCAACAGGAAAGAGTAAACATAGCTTTATTCCTAGCCAGATAGACATAAAACATCACACTAAAGGCCTATTTACCTCTGCTATTTTATTACTAGGCACACCATATCTGCCTTTCAACAAAAAATTGCAAGGTATACTAAAAGGAAAACAAACAAACAAACAAAAAAACAGAAGAGATAGAAGAAGCATCAGAATCAGACTCACACATGGCAGTGATGTTGGAATTACAACACTGGGAATTTAAAATACTGCAAATGGAAAATGGACGACATGCAAGAACAGATGGATGCTTAAGCAGGGAGATGGGAAACTATAAGAAAGACTCAAAAGGAAATGCTGGAGCTCTCCCACTGAAGATGGTGCAGTAAGACATTTTGGAATTCCATACCCTCACAGAAGCTTTGAGCAACCAGCAAGAACAGGTGGAAACATCTTTCTGAAAGCTCCAGAGAATAAAGGACTGCAGTAACAGGGTAAGTTTCAAATCAGGAAAAAGGCTACATAAAAGTGGTAGGGTCTTGAGGTGCTTGGCTGGCCTCTCCCCAGTCCCCTTACCAGCTTGGCATGAAGACATATTTAACGTGCTGAAAGCAAAACATTGCCAACCAAGAATTCAGTATTTGGCAAAATTGTCTTTCAAAAATGAGAGGAGAATTAAGACATTCACAGATAAACAAAACCTTAGGGAATTTGCCACCACTAGACTGACCCTACCAAAAATGCTATAGGGAGTTTTGCAGGTTGAAAGGAAAGGACATTAGACAATGACTGAAGTCACATGAAGACAACAACATGGGTAAAGACAACAACATGGGTAAATATAAATACAAGTACTATTGTATTTTTGAAGTGTAACTCCACCTTTTATTTCCCACAGCATCTAAAAGACAAATGCATAAAATGTAATGATAAATCAATGGCTCTGGACTCAAAATATATAAATATGTAATTTGTGACAAGAAGTACATAAGGTGGGGGAAGAGCAAAGGGTATGCTTTGTAATTTGTGAAGCTGTTAATGGGGTATCAAAGCAAACAAGATTGTTACGGGTTTAGGTTGCTAAATTTGGCCCCATGGTAACCACAAAGAAAATATCTTTGGTTATGTGAATTCATAGAGACAGAAAGTAGAGTACATGTTACCAGGGTGGGGGGCAGAGGCAATGGGGAGTTAATGCAAAATGAGTGCAAGGTTTCTGTTTGGGGTGAAGGGAAAGTAATGGATGATGGTGAGGGTAGCACAACATCATGAATGTGATTAATCCCACTGAATGGTGTGCTTAGGAGGACTGGGAACGGGAAGATTTATGTTGTGTATGCGTGCAGACTTAAGAAAAAGAGAAACTAAAGAGATAATGACAATGAAATGATACTGGATGGGATCTAAGAATTGGGGAAAAGAGGCTCAAAAAGGATGTTATTGGGAAATAAGAAAAAAATTGGGAAATAGAATGTAAAACATCAATATTAAATATCTCGAACTTTATAATTACACATAAAGTAGCTACATAGTGAATATCCTTGTTGGTGAGAAATTTACATGGAAGTGTTAGGTATTCAAGGAGTATAAAATGTGCAACCTTCTCTCAAATGTTCAGAAAATAGAGGATAGATGGATAGATAGATAGATAGATAGATAGATAGATAGATAGATACAAAGAATGTTTCAGTAAAAGTGGCAAAATGTAAAATTGATGGATATCTTGGTGTGAGGTGGGGGTGTGCTGGAGTTCTCTGCATGGGTTTGTATTATTTTTGTAACTGTCTGGTAGGTTTGAATTTATTTCAGATTAAAAGCTAAAAAAATTTAGGCAGAGCTCTGTGAATTGAATGGAAAAGATTTCCAGGATATATTTTTAAGTGAAAAATGGAAAAGAATGCTACCTTTTGTTTATGAAAGAGGAAGAAATATATAGTAAGAAAATATACAATTATGCATTCATCATGTAGAAAGAAACACAGGAAGAATAAACAAGGAACTAATTAGATTAGATACTTAGGATAGACAAGAACAGTTGAAAGAATGGGAGTGGAAAGAAGGAACTTGTGTGTGTATTTGTGTGTGTGTATGCATGTGTGCGGGATGGGACGGACAATTCTCTGAGCATAGCTTCTTTATTATTCTGACCTTTGAAACTATGTCAATGCTTCGATACTAATATTAAATAATGCAATTAAATTAAAAAGCCAATAAAGAGTGGTGGGGGACCTAAAAAGAACACAAACAGGAAGAAATGAACCAAACTTTCACATGACTAGCATAATGACCCTGAAGTGGGGTGAGGGAAGGATTAATCCAAGTAATTAGTGAACATGATGTGTAGCAGATACACAGACAGGTTAAAGACAAAACACAACTGTAAAAAAATCCTAACCTCTAGTTAGGAGCATGTGTGGTTTTTTTTTTTCCTCCTTGGATGGATGGGCTAGAAATTCTGAAATTACTCTCTAAGAATTTTAGAATTCATCAAATAAGTAAACATGTTATGAATAATGGGAGCCAGTGTTCTTGCTGCCACAGAAGGGAGTTAGAAATAAAGGCAGGGAGGCTAGAATCAATTCTGTGGTGTTGAATTGGAAATTAGAAGTTCCAGTTGAACTCATGTTTGTGTATATATACATATTATATATATATACACATTTAATAGATAATTAGAGAGAGAAGGCAGTGTGTATACACATACATATACGCCTACATTTCCTAGCTTTGTCCACTGGAAGTGCTAGAAGCATGCCACATCAGGAGCAATGAGCACCCAGTTTAGTTTCTAAATCCCATTCTCCACTTTAAGGAACCAGGGATCTTTGGGGCAATGGCTGAGTCCAGGGCTGGGGCTGGGAAGGTACAAGATGAGCTTTGGATACCTTTGGCCAGAGAGTAAAGAAATGCTGAAAGAATGAGGGGACATGGGAGCCATCTGAAAGTCAATGAATCAAGGTAGAAGGAATGATGTAATCAGCAAATCACCATTTAGCAGCTGTAATAGTAACTCCTAATGTAGGCAAGACTCATCCATGGATGCGAAAAGTTGTGAGTTGAAGTTGGGTGAGTGTGATGTTAGGTTCATGTGTTAACTGGGCCAGGTGACGGTACCCAGGTGTCCAGTCAAGCAAGCACTGGTCTAACCTTTACTGCAAGGACATCTGTGGCTGGTTAATAAACCAGAGGGCTGGTTTATTAAATCATCAGTCATTTGGCTGCAGCTGTGACTGGTGATGTTAATGAAGGGTGTGTCTTCCACAATGAGAGAATTCAGTCAGCTGGATTTAATCCAATCAGTTGAAGACTTTTAAGCAAGACAGATAGAGGACATTCACTTCTTCTTTGGGTAACCAGTGAAGCCTTTCCTGAGGAGCTCATTGAACATCTTCATTGGAGTTGCCAGTTTGCTGCCTGCCCTATGGAATTTGGACTCGTGCATTCCCACAGTTGCATCAGACACTTTTATAAAACCTTTTATGTATAGATATCTCTTGTTGATTCTGTTTCCCTGGAGAACCCTAACTAATACAGTGAGTAACAAGGTATTTACAGAATCTCAAAGTATCTCCTCATAAGATACCTATTAATTTCAAAGGAATGAATGTTAGCTTCACAGTAGAGAAACCTCTTGAACTAAGTGATCAAAGTTTACATCATGTGCCTCCTGATACGATGCACTGAGAAGGATGCTGTGCTGGTTTGAATTTATTATGTACACCAGAAAAACCATGTTCCTTTAATCCATCTTGTGGGTGCAGACTTATTGTGTGTGGGGTCTTTTGCTTAGGTTGTTTCCATGGAGATGTGACTCACCCAACTCTGGGTGGTACTTTTAATTAGATTATTTTCATGGAGATGTGACCCTGCCCATTCAAATTGTGTCTTAATTAGTTTACTGGAGTCCTTAAGAGAGCTAAAGGCTGACACAGACACAGATGCTTAGAGAGAATGCCCAGAGACATTTTGAAGACAGCCATTGAAACCAGAAGCAGGAGAGAAGCTAAGAGACAAAATCCAGAGTTTGCTCCAGAGAAGCTAAGAGAGGACGCCCAGACGCTCAGAGAGAAATGCCCTGGGAGAAACAAGCAAGGATGCACAGGAGCTGAGAGAGAAAAACGAACACAGAAGTTCAGAGACATTTTGGAGAAAGCAACGGAAAGGAGAAACTGCCCCTGGGAGAGGCCCAGCAGACTCTGGCCATGTGTCTTCCCATGTGACAGAGGAACCCTGGATGCCATCGGCCTTTCTTCAGAGAAGGTATCAGCCTACTGACGCTTATAATTGGGACATTTTCATGGCCTTAGAACTGTAAATTTGTGAACTAATAAATCCCCACTGTAAAAGCCAATCTATTTCTGGTATTTTGCATTCTGGCAGCTTTAGCAAACCAGAACAGATGCCTCTATGAGATAACTGCCAAATGAGCACATCTGAATCTCATCACTTGGAAACATCAGACAAATTGAGGGACATTCCATAAAACAGGAGAATTCTTCTAGAAATGTCAGTGTCATAAAAGACCTGTTGCAGGTTAAAGATGACCAAATACCACATAGGATTTGGTTGGGGTGTGTTTGATTTTTGCTATAATGGACATTATAGGGACAATTGGTGAGATCCAAATACGGTTTGTTGATTAGATAATAGAGCTTTATCCATGTTAATTCACCAATTTTGATAACTGTACTGTGCTTTTATAAGAAACTGTTCTTGTTTTTAGGAAGCATGCGCTTTTGTATTTAGGGATATAGGAGCATCATGCTTATAATTTACTTTCAAATGTCAGAGAAAAAGTGAGACGTATGCATACTGCATCCTATGGCTGCTGTATCGAATTACTACAAACGTGTTGACTTAAAACAACCAAAATGTATTCTTTTGCAGCTCTGAAGGCCAGAAGTACAAAGTGGTTTCACTGGGCTGAAACCAAGGAGCATCCGTTTCCCTGCCTTCTCCTGCTTCCAGAGCTGCCCCCCTCGCCTTCCTTGGCCCCAGCCCCTCCCTCATCCTCAGAGCCCGCAGTACAGCATCTTGCTCCAGCGGCCACACCGCCTGTTCTTCAGTGTCAACTCCCCCTCTGCCTCCTACTTACGAGGACGATGGCAAGTGCATTTGGAGCCCACCTGGGTATTCCACAACAGTCTCTCCATCCCAAGGTCTTTAACTTAGTCACAGCTGCGGGGTCTCGGTGAATGCCAAAATTTGGGGAATCTGGGCTGAGGGTATATGAGAATTCTTTGTAATATTCTTGCAACTTTACTGTAAGTCTAAAATTATGTCCAAGCAGGAGAGAGAGAGATAGAGACAGAGATAGAGATGGAGATAGTTAGATAGATAGACAGACAGACAGACAGACAGAAAGACAGATAGATAGATAGATAGAATCTAGGAACTATAAAAAGTTACCAAGGTGCCAGTCAGAGCCTCTGGCCCCCGTTTAATAAGCAGAGCTGCCACATGGGCTTGATATAAAGTGAGTGCTGTTCTGCTTTATTGATCCTGAATGCATGATTGTATGATGTAATTTCTAATATTGAACTTTGGATGGGAGGGCCAGGAATCTTGGAACGTGAGCCACCATCAGTCCATATCACTATTTTGCAGATAAGGAAACAGAACGGGCACTTTCTCCTCTGTGCCCGGAGTGAGACGCTTGGGTACAGAAAGGCTGAAGCCCAGGGCCTGGGAGGGGCAGGGGTGCAGGGACAGAGAGAACAGGCTTTATCTTCTCCCCAGGGAGAAGTTCCCACCTGCCACCTTTTTCCCCACTTGCGACCCAGACCTGCCACTCTGGAATTTATTGACATTTGGGACTGGAGGGGTTTCAAGCTCAAGGTCTGGACTTTCCTCTCCTGCCCTGGCCAGTTCCAACCTTGGTCATTGCATTCCAGTATGACGTTTAAGGTCAGGGGGAACAGATGCGCAAACGGAAGCTTCCATGAACAACAAAAACCTACTGCAGTTGCTCTCTGGAGCCCCTGACAGAGACGGCGTTCGGGAGCCAGGGCAGATTTCAAATATTGCTGGTGGCAATTGGTTCCCCATGCATTCATTTGTCACTTCCTCTGAAGTTTCTCTCCTGTCCCATGATAATCACACAGTCATCTTCTTTACCGTCTTTTAGTTCTCTGTCAACGTTTTTGCACAGAGAGGGAGAAGAGAGGGAAAATGTTCACATTTGTTTATGAAGAAATGTTTTAAGCTCGGTAAATGTATATGGATTAATCTCTTGCAAACTTAATAGGTGTTTTTAAATTCAGAATATGGACTTTTGCCCACTCCCCACCCTGCCCCAGATGGATGGCTGCCCCCAGTGTCCCCCCTGTGGGGCCTGGAGTTCAGGGGAGCTCAAGGGGTCCCTGAAGGAGGTTTCTTAAAGCTGCCCCTTCCTGGCACCAGCTGGGGAAGATCTGGCCCTGGAGAGTCCGTGACGGGAATTCTCATGTATTAAGTCAATCATTTTGGGAACAAAAGCAAACCAGGAAAACCCAAAGCCCCATCTTCCCCATTTTAAGGAAACTGGTTTGATTAGTCACGTTCTTTCCCAGCTTACCCAGATGACTGGGAGTTTGGGGGAAAGTTCCGGTTCTACTATAAAGTTTGGGGCACATCAGCGCTGGAGCCAGCTCACCAGGGTTCAGATCTCAGTGAGCTGGAAGGCTTGAGAAACATGCACAACTCCGGTTTGTCTGTAAACAGCGTCTGCTTCCTTGTGAACGGCTCCTGGGAGTTGGGCAACTTGGTGGCCCTGATTTGAGAGAGAAGTTACCTGTTGCCAGATGAGTACTAGCTGCTGCCTAGGGATGGAACTGGTGGCGGAGTAGAGACTCTGGATAGCCCTCACCAGGCCACAGCTGAGGTGAAACAGGGATAGCCCAGCGCACCCTTGATAAGACTTACCAGCTGTTTGTTTTCATGACTCTCTCCAGGCCTCAGTTTCTACAACTGTACAAAAAGGAGGTGGGACAGGATGGTTTCTTAGGTCCAATCAGCTCTAAAATTGCATCCCTATATTTTATTTCTTCATTCACCTATTAATTTGTTGATGGATTCGGAGGCAGATGCACTGTGAAACAAACGAAGTTTAAGCTTCAGGGCCCCTGACTTGTATGAGCCCTTTCCAAGGCCCTGTATTTTTGTATTAAAACGATTTGCTATTTTTCTTCAAGTGCCCAACCCCACCCAATGGTAGGTCCCAGAAAACCCAGTGCCGTCGCCAAGGCTTTGTCGAGAACCTGTTCTGTGATCAGATCCTGGACCAGCTGAAGTGCTGACAGCTGCACCTCCTCTAGCAAGCGCCTCCCCTCTTTGAGCCTCACTTTTCTCATCTGTAAAACCCAGGTTGTTGTGTGGATCCCAGGAAGTAGCCTTTGCAAAAGCCCTGGGCCCCAAGCAGCTCTGCCAGCAACAGTGGCTCCTTCCCCATCTTCAGGAGGAAGGGGAAGCTCTTGGAGAGAGTTGTCGGGAGGCTCAGGATTTAAATGTGTGCTACAGCACACAGGGCTGCAGGGAAGCCCCCAAGAAGCAGAAGGTGGCATCCAACCCTGGGAAATATTTCAACAGCCGTTGAGTTAGCAGAGGCCAAGGGATGGTGGGGTATGGTATCGGGGCACCCCCTCCCCCGAGTTGAGGGCAAAAGAGAATTTTTTAAAAATTAAGTTTTATTGTGATATATTCACATGCCACACAATCATCCATGGTGTACAACCAACTGTTCATAGTATCATCATACAGTTGCGTTCATCACCCCAATCTGTTCTCGAACATTTTCCTTATGCCAGAAAGAATAAAAATAAAAGTTAAAAAGAACACCCAAATCTTCTCCCCCAATCCCACCCTATTTTTCTTTTAGGTTCATCCCCATTTATCTACTTGTCCATTCATACACTGGATAAAGGGAGTGCAATCCACATGGTTTTCACAATCACACTGTCACCCCTTGTAAGCTACATTGTTACACAATCATCTTCAAGAGTCAGGGCTACTGGCTTGGAGTTTGATAGTTTCAGGTATTTACTTCTAGCTACTCCAATACATTAAAACCTAAAAAGTGTTATCTATATAGTGCATAAGAATGTCCACCAGAGAGACCTCTCGACTCCATTTAAAATCTCTCAGCCACTGAAACTTTATTTTGTTTCATTTCGCTTCCCCCTTTTGGTCAAGAAGACGTTCTCAATCCCATGATGCCGAGTCCAGATTCATCCCCGGGAGTCATATCCTGCGTTGCCAGGGAGATTTACACCCCTGGGAGTCAGGTTCCATGTAGGGGGGAGGGCAGTGAGCTCACCTGCCATGGCAACAGAGAATTTTGCAGGAGAAGTCTCTGCAGAGGCCAAGACTCCATCCTGGGAGACTGTCGAAGGCATCCTGGAGGGAGGTGGGAGGAGGGGAGTGAGAAGAGGGACAGGAGGGGAAGGTGCGAAACCTTCCAGCTAGGGGACAGCTAAGCCGTTACAGGGACCCAGTCTGCCTGTCAGAAGAAGGGGAGCAGGGAGGTGCCCACAGGACCAGGGCACCAGGCCAGGTCAGCAGTGGCCCTCCCCAGGTCGC
>PVKY010004812.1:0-18550 GCA_004027775.1 Bradypus variegatus
CTGTTGGTTTATTAACCAGCCACAAATGTCCTCACAGCAATGGTTAGGCCAGTGCCTACTTGACCAGATAGCTGGGTACTATCACCTGGCCAAGGTGACACATGAACCTAACCATCACAGTTTGTGAGCAAGAGACTTGTTCTGCAAGAAATATTAAAGGTAGTACTACAGGCAGATAGGAAAAGACAGGGGAGAGAGGGGTTGGGAGAAGAGAGCCAAAATGAACACTATCAGTAAGAGGGAAGAAGGGGGGAAGGGAGGGAGAGAGAGGGAGGACAGCAGAGACAGAGAGTCAGAGACAGGGAATAAAAATAAGATAGGGCATATAAAATCCAAAAGACAAAATGGTAGACAGTAGACATTACAGTTGAGTGAAATTAGCCAGAAACAAAGGATGGATACTCTGTGGACTCACTAATATGAACTAACATTGATGAGTGAAATTTGAGAGTTAAAGTTGAGAACACAGTTTGTCAGGAGATAGAAAGAAGTTAGAAAATGGGCATTTGATGCTGAAGGAGTACACAAGGTTCAGCAGGATTGACTGTGTGGATCCAGAAGTGCACAGCATAATACTGTGTGATGATAGCACAATACTGTAAGTATTCTGAACAAAGATGAGTGTGAGTATGATTGACAGTGGAAGGTTAGGGGCATGTATGACACCAGAAGGATAGAAAGAAGATAAAGACTGGGATTGTATAACTTAGCAAGACCTAGGGTGGTCAGTGATGGTGATTAAATGTACAAATATAAGAATGTTTTTTAAAGAGGGAGAAGAAATGAATGTCAATATTGCAAGTTGTTGAAAATTGGATGGTATAGGGGGAAAAATACAATCAATGTAAACTAGAGTCCATAGTTAACAGTAACATTGTAAGATGTTTCCATTAATTGTAACAAAGGCATTATACCAAAGCTAAATTTCTATAAAAGGGGAATATAAGGGAGTGATATGGAATTCTTGGTGGTGGTGGTGGTGTCTGATTTTTTCATTGTATTTTATTTTATTTTTATTTTATTCTGTCTTTTTTTATTATTCTTTTTTCTCCTTTTCCTCTTTCTTGGAGGAAATGGCCAAGAAATGTCCTTATATAGTTTGTGGAGGTGAATGCATAAACTGTGTGATGATACTGGAAATCATTGATTGTTTACTTAGATTGGATTGCATGGTGTGTGAATAAAATGGTTTGAAAACTAAACAAAGGAGAATTTACACCAATCTTACTTAAACTCTTTCAAAACATTGAAGAAAATGGAACACTGCCAAACACATTTTATGAAGCTAACATCAGTCTAATACCAAAACCAGGCAAAGATGCCACAAAAAAAGGAAAACTACAGGCCAATCTCCCTAATGAATAGAGTTGCAAAAATTCTCAACAAAATACTTGCAGATCAAATCCAAAGATACATAAAAAAAATCATACACAATGACCAAGTGGGATTCATTCCAGGCATGCAAGGATGGTTCAACATAAGAAAATCAATCAACGTAATACAACACATTAACAAATCAAAAGGGAAAAATCAAATGATCATCTCAATAGATGCTGAAAAACCATTAACAAAATCCAGCATCACTTTTTGATAAAAACACTTCAAAAGCTAGGAATTGAAGGAAACTTCCTCAATATGATAAAGAGCATATATGAAAAACCCACAGCCAGCATAGTATTCAATGGTGAAAGACTGAAAACCTTCCCTCTAAGATCAGGAATGAGACAAAGATGCCCACTGTCACTACTGTTATTTAACATTGTTATAGAAGTGCTAGCCAGGGCAATCCAGCAAGACAAAGAAATAAAAGGCATCCAACTTGGGAAGGAGGAAGTGAAACAGTCATTGTTTGCAGATGATATGATCTTATATCTGGAAACCCTTGAGAAATTGATGACACTGCTACTGGAGCTAATAAACAAATTTAGCAAAGTAGCAGAATACAAGATGAATGCACATAAGTCAGTAATGTTTCCATACACTAGAAATGAAAGAAGTGAAGAGACACCCAAGAAAAAGATACCATTTTCAATAGTAACTAAAAAAAATCAAGAACCTAGGAATAAACTTAACCAAAGATGTAAAAGACCTATACAAAGAAAACTGCATAACTCTTCTAAAAGAAATAGAAAGGGACCTTAAAAGATGAAAAAATATTCCATGTTCATGGATAGGAAGGCTAAATGTCATTACAATGTCAATTCTACCCAAACTCATCTACAGATTCACTGCAATCCCAGTCAAAATTCCAACAACCTACTTTGCAGACTTGGGAAAGCTAGTTATCAAATTTATTTGGAAAGGGAAGATGCCTTGAATTGCTAAAAATATTCTAAAACAGAAAAACAAAGTTGGAGGACTTACACTCCCTGACTTTGAAGCTTACTATAAAGCCACAGTAGTCAAAACAGCATGATACTGGCACAAAGATAGATATATCAACAATGGAATTGAATTGAGAATTTGGAGATAGACTCCCAGATCTATGGCTGACTGATCTTTTATAAGGCCCCCAAAGCCACTGAACTGGGACATAACAGTCTTTTCAACAAAAGGGGCTGGGAGAGTCGGATATCCAAATCCAAAAAAATGAAAGAGGACTTCTACCTCACACCATACACAAAAATTAACTCAAAGTGGATCAAAGACTTCAATATAAAAGTACCATAAAACTCCTAGAAGATAATGTAGGGAGACATCTTCAAGATCTTACATTAGACTTCGTAGACCTTACACCAAAAGCACAAGCAAAAAAGGGAAAAATAGACAAATGGGAACTCCACAAGCTTAGAAGTTTCTGTACCTCAAAGGAATTTGTCAAAAAGTGAAGAGGCAGCCAACTCAATGGAAAAAATTTTTGGAAACCATGTTTCTGACAAAAGACTGATATATTGCATATACAAAGAAATCCTACAACTCAATGACAATAGTACAGACAGCCCAATTATAAAATGGGCAAAAGATATGAAGAGACAGTTCTCTGAAGGGGAAATACAAATGGCCAAAAAACACATGAAAAAATGTTCAGCTTCACTAGCTATTAGAGAGATGCAAATTAAGACCACAACAAGATACCATCCACACCAATTAGAATGGCTGCCATTAAACAAACCGGAAACTACAAATGCTGGAGGGGATGTGGAGAAATTGGAACACTTATTCATTGCTGGTGGGACTGGAGTGGTTCAGCCACTCTGGAAGTCAGTCTGGCAGTTCCTTAGAAAACTAATTATAGAGTTACCCTTTGATCCAGCAACTGTACTTCTTGGTATATACCCGGAAGTTCTGAAAGCAGTGACGTGAACAGATATCTGCATGCCAATGTTCATAGCAGCATTATTCACAATTGCCAAGATGTGGAAACAACCCAAATGCCCTTCAACAGATGAATGGATAAGTAAAATGTGGTATATACACACAATAGAATACTATGCAGCAGTAAGAAGGAATGATGTCGCAAAACATATGACAACATGGATGAACCTTGAAGACATAATGCTGAATGAAATAAGTCAAGCACAAAAAGGGAAATATTATATGCTACCACTAATGTGTGAATGTTGCTTGGGGAGAATGCGTGGGGTGTTGGGCTTCCCTACCTCGACGGCTGTTGATGTGTTCACAGACATTGGGGACTGGTGGTTTCATGGGCTCAGCCCTCAATCATGGGACTTGCCCTTGGGAAGACTGTTACTGCAAAGAAGAGGCTAGGCCTGCTTATAATTGTGCCTAAGAGCCTCCTCCCAAATGCCTCTTTGTTGCTCAGATGTGGCCCTCTCTCTCTAGCTAAGCCAACTTGGCAGATGAAATCACTGCCCCCCCCCATGGGGGATCTGACACCCAGGGGTATAAATACCCCGGCAACATGGAATATGACTCCCAGAGAGGAATCTGGACCTAGCATCATAGGATGGAGAACATCTTCTTGACCAAAAGGGGGATATGAAATGAAATGAAATAAGTTTCAGAGCCGAGAGGTCACTCTGGTGGGCACTCTTACACACAATATAGACAACCCTTTTGAGGTTCTAATGAATTGGAATAGCTAGCATTAAATACCTGAAACTATCAAACTACAATCCAGAACCCTTGAATCTTGAAGATGATTGTATAAAAATGTAGCTTATGAGGGGTGACAATGTGATTGGGAAAGCCATGTGGATCACACTCCCCCTTGTCCTGTATATGGATGGATGAGTAGAAAAACAGGGGCAAAAAAGAAAAAAGCACCCTGTGATCTTTTTTACTTTAATTGTTCTTTTTCACTTTAATTTTTATTCTTATTACTTTTGTGTGTGTGGTAATGAAAATGTTCAAAAATTAATTTTGTTGATGGACACACAACTGTATGATGGAACTTTGAACAATTGATTATACATTTTGTATGACTGTATGGTATATGAATATATCTCAGTAAAATTGAATTATTTAAAAAAAAACTAAACAGAGAGATGCAAGTGCTGGAGAAACTGTGGAGAAAGGGATTACCTAGTCACTGTGGTAGGGAAATAGAATGGAGCAGCACCTGGAGGGCAGTGTGGTGGTTCCACAGGAAGCTAGCTATGGGGTTGCCATATGGTCCTGCAACCCTGTTATTGGGTATATACTTGGAAGAACTGAGAGCAGGGACGTGAGTGGACATTGCACACTGTTGTTTATGGTGGCAGTATTCATGATTTGCAACAGATGGGGGTGACCTAAGGGTCCATCGACCGTTAAATGGAATGGTGAACTGTGGTGTATACATACAATGGAATATTGGGGGGCGGCAAGAAGAAATGAAGTTGTGAGGTGTGCTACTAGGTGAATGGAACTTGATGACAGTATGTTGAGTGAAATAAGCCAGAATCAAAAAGACAAACATTATAATGCCTCACTAATATGGACTAACTGTAATGTGCAAACTCTGAGAACTGAATCTGAGAGCATAGGTTATCAGGGGAAGGCTTATGGTGAAGTTTCCTAGAGTGTAAGCTCTTACAGCAGTCACATCTATTCATGAGTTGTAATGATGATTATTTCTAAATTCTGAGGTGATGATCTGTTTGTGTATAATCTGGTCAGTCCCTGGAACTTCAGATATCTGTGTGACACCTGAGACTCAGAGCCAGAGTTTGGCAGCTATGAATGTCAGCATTACCCCATACAGCAAATGTTAAAGAAGCTGAAAAAGAGATCAGACTTCAATTAGAGATATGAACAAAATGGACTTGGTTAGGACTAAGGTAAACCAGATTAAAGGACAAAGGATGATATTGACAATGTTTAAAACTTTAACTTCTGTGTGGGATTTGGTAGAAAATCTATATTTTCTGTATCATGCTATATGATGTAACTTGTATGGTCAGTTTACTCAAACACCATAATTACATGGAACCTTGAATAGGGTGTGAGATCTGGTTGGTTTGTACAACTTAGCATGAAACCCCAATATATCCCAGAGTAATTTGGGCAGAGAATAAAAAGTTTTTGCAAAGCCCCCTTGAGGGACTGGAGAAAAATTGGAAATATTAAATTTCCCCATCTGGGGAATTCCTGATATTCTCGCAAGCACTGGGAACTAAGACTGTAGTAGACTAAGTCCTTGATCTTGGGGTTTGGCCTTATGAAGTTTGTTACTGCAAAGGAGAGTCTAAGCCTACTTATAATTGTGCCTAAGAGTCACCCCCAGAAAAACCTTGTTGCTCATATGTGGCCTCTCTCTCTAAGCCATCTCTGCAGGTAAACTCACTGCCCTCCCCACTACATGGGACCCGACTCCCAGGGGTGTAAATCTCCCAGGCAATTTGGGACATGACTCCTGGGGATGAGACTGGACCTGGCATCATGGGATTAAGAAAGCCTTCTGGATCAAAAGGGGGAAGAGTAATGAAACAAAATAAAGTTTCAGTGGCTGAGAGATTTCCAATGGAGTTGAGAGGTCATTCTGGAGGGCATTCTTATGCATTATTTAGATATCCCTTTTTAGCTTTTAGTGTATTGGAACAGCTAGAAAGAAATACCTGAAACTGTCAAACTGCAATCCAGTATCCTTGATTCCTGAAGATGATCATATAATGATATAGCTTATGGGGGATGACTGTGTGATTGTGAAAACCTTACAGTCCACACTGGTGTATGGAGAGATGAGTAGAAAAAAGGGAGACAAAAACTAAATGAATAATAGGGGGAGGAAAAGGAATATGAGATGTTCTGGGTGTTCTTTTTTATTTTTATTCTTATTCTATTCTTATTTTTATTTCTTGGAGTAATGAAAATGTTCAAAAAATTGATTGTGGTAATGAATACACAACTATATGATGATACTGTGAACAACTGATTGTACACTTTGGATGATTTTATATATGGTATGTGAGTATGTCTCAATAAAATTGCATAAAATTTGTTTTAAAAAATCCAAGAGTTAATGTCTTCCTTCAGGAATAGCTGGACCCAGGACTGAAATGACATCATCAGGACATTGTCATTTCTCTCGTCTGCTTCAATGTCACTCACAGTCATGCTCTCTCCTCTAGGTGGGATGTGGGCACTATTAGCATTAAGTTTACATCACACTGACGTAGTATCTCTCTTTCCTGTTAGCATTAGTAAAAGTGCCTATTATGATTCTCATTGGCCTGCTTGGGTTATCTGCCCATTATTGAACCCACTACTTCAGCCAGGAGGTGAAATTAACTGAGTGGCCAAGCTTGAGTAGTAGGCCCACTGTGGGGCCAGGGCATGAGGTCAGACCCACCTGGAGGGCTAAAAGTGGATTGGAGTTGTTTGCAAAGGAAAATTGGAGGATGGTCTTACTGGAAGAAGATGAATTGACTCTGGACAGGCAGAAAAATCAGTAAACAGATGTCCCCTACCCTCTCTGCCTCCTCTCCCCTGGTATGTGGTCATCTTTCAGGTCTCAGGTTAAAGGACACATCCCCAAAGAAGACTGCCTGGACCCCTAGGCTAGGTCACAACCCTCTAATCCTTTTGCTTTACTTTTTCAGCTCTTTTGTGAGCAAAGCTCGAGTTTATTGAATGCTTTCTATGTACTAGACACTACGCTAAGTGATTTACACATGTCAACTAATTTAATCCTTCCAACTTCCCAAGGGGTAGGTTCCTTATCTCCGTTATAGAAGGAAACTGAGGCTCAGAGAGATTAAGTAATTTGCTCAGTTTCGTGCAGGCAGGATGTAGCAGGGCTGAAATTCAAATGTAGGCAGGCATTCTTCAGAGCCCACCCTCTGAGGCACGCTGCTCTTGGCGTGTCTTTTCCCCCAGACCGTGAACCCCATGGAGGGGTCCCCACCTGTCTCACGCACTGTTGTACCCGCCCTGTCTCCTCCAGCACTGAGCACAGTGTGAGGCACGCAGAAGGGCTCCGTGTCTTCACTTTTCCAACAGGAAGAGTGAGGTCGGCCCAGTGTTGCCCTCCATACAAGAGGGCTTCAGAAAGTCAAACCCAAATTTAGGCCCCATCTCCTTTTTCCCACTATTTGCTCACTCCCTCTTTCTTCCCTCACCTTGTTCCCTCCTTCCCATCCTCCCTCATCCTCTCGGTCCTTTGTTCATACCCTCTCTCCCTCACCCCTTGCTTTCCCCTTTCTCTGCCTCTCTCCCATCCTATCTCCTTCATCTCCCCACCCACGCCCACCCCAAGCTAATTAAACGATACCGTGGAACGCGTTTCATTGGCATTTGGCTCAGGGGCCCCGGAGGGCTGGCAGCCATGTGTTCATTAAACAGCTGTGTGTAAAGGGATGTAAGGAACCAGTTTATTACAACCGTCATCTCGACCCATCCCCTGAGGCAACTATGTATCCACTGGGAAGAAAGAGAACCCAAAACGTCAGCCCTGAGTGCCTGGGGTTTGGAGGTGAGCAAGGGGAGGAGGGCCCAATGCTGAATCCAGGCAAGGCTGGGATTGCCATGGGCCGGGGCAGGAAAGGGGCGGGGGTCGAAGCTGGACCCAGGCTGCTCCCGTTACTGCAACATCACATGTCAGAAATCCCCACCGGCTTCCATGAGTGCCACATTAGGGTGGTGGTTATTAAATTCCAAGGGTGGTTATTACAGGGTGTCCTTGGATTCATCTCTCGCATCCCCGACACCTGTCAGCACCAAGCACTGTCTGTAGGTGGAATCACCGGCTTGGCACATAAAATTCCACTGTTTTACTATATGCCTGTGCTATTGTGGTGATACTGACAGGGAAGTCATTGGAAAGCACTTCTGAATTCCTGGAAGCTTTCGCCCATTATATATTTCCCATCACTGATACTGAATAGTAGTGGTTGTAGAACTGATACAATAATAGCAGCCACCGTCTATTGCCACTTATTGTATACTGGGCTTTGGGCTCAGTGATTGCACAGAATATTTTATTTAATCCTCACAACAGCTTGGGATGGGGTTGGTCATTGTTATCAGTCTTCATTTATGGATAGAAACCTGGGGCTCAGAGAAGTCAAGTGCCAACACCAAGGCCATTAGCTAAAATGCAGTAGAATAAGAATTTAACTTAGATCTACAACCCTTAGTCACTGTGTTCTACTACTTCCCACTTAAAAGCACAGGGGACTTCCTCTCCTGGGACGGATGGAGTAACGAGGACCAGTGTACCCTCCTACCTGAAACTACCAAAATTATGAGATGATCGGTTTCAAGACACTCAACATTAGACGATAGACGACAGTGATCCCCGGGAGATGAGACACGAAAAGGGGATCCCAATGAATCCCCCACCTTTCTGTCTTGAGAGAATTTCCAGGCCATGGTACAGGGAGGGGGAAGCCAGGTGAGGCACAGCAGTTTCCCCGAGTTGAAGAGGCAAAGCAGAGAAACAGAAAGAACAAGACAGCTGGAGTTCATAAGACAGAGTGTCAAGAGGAGAGAGATGATCTCTAAAAGCCCAACTCAGCAAATAAATTCATTACCCTCCCACAACATGGGACATGACTCCCAGCGGAGTAAATCTCCCTGAAGAGATGGGACATGACTCCCAGGAATGAGCCTGGCCCTGGCATTGAAGAACTGAAAATGCATATTTGACCAAAAATGGGGAAAGAAAAGTAACAAAATAAGGTTACAGTGGCTGAGATTTCAAACAGAGTCGAGACAATCCTAGAGGCTGCTCTTATGCAAGACCAGCCAGATAGCCTAAATGGCCACAGTAAGCCAACCCCTAACCAACAGTAGTTCCCAAAATACTTAGGTCCCTACCTGAGATTCTATAAAAGATTCACTCACTAAGTTTATCTCTCAGAAACTTAAATCCACCAGAGCATTCCTATGCCAGACATGTCCTAAAGCCCAGAGGCAACAGCCTGTGTAAAAATAACAATCAGATGCAGCCCCCTTCCCCATAATGTTGACACCCCCTTTCAATATGAATAAGTTAGGGTGGTCACTGCCTAGACACCCCTGGAGATCAAGAAAGGGATTAAATGAAAGGAAGGGGTAGCAACAGACAAGATAGGATTTAACAAAGGATTATGAATACTGAAACTTTGTATAAATAAATAAATAAATATATATATATATATATATTTTAGATGCTAGGGTATTAGACTAGCTAGAAGGAAATAACTGAAATGGTGGAACTGTAACCTATAACATTTTTTTAAATTTGCTCTTTGGCTATTCATTGAATTGTGCTTTGAAATTTATCATCTTTATGTATATATCCTATATTTCACAATAAGGAAAGAATTGAAACTGTGGAACTGTAACCCATAACGTTTTTTGAAATCACTTATATAGCTGCTTGTTAAGCTATATTTCGAAAGTTATCATTTTTCTGTATATATGTTATATTTTATAATTATGGAAAAAACTGAAATTGTGGAACCGTAACCCATAACATTCTTCAAAATTTGCTAACTACGTGTTAAATCATACTTTGAAAGTCATCACTGTTATGTATATATGTTAAAGAGAGAGGTGGAAAGAGAGAGAATCTGAAGATCTGCACAGGATCCCTCGCCAGTGTCCAGCCAGGTACAGCTGAGCATGGGCATGTGGGGAAACTATGGGACTCTGGGGAAAGAACCACCCGAAAGGATTGGCAGTGTCAGGGCCCCACGCCCCCGCAGGCCTGGGAGGGGTGCCTGCTCCCGCCAGCCAGGCTGGAAAACCTCACAGTGCACCTGAAATGAGTTAACTCCCCAGGATGGGCTGGCCTAGATAGTGGGAAATAAACTGGGCAGAGCACTATTTCAATTCCACCTATCAAACTTTAAAAGCAAGACCTGAAAGGATCAAACTGTTCACCACTAGCTGCACCCCAGAACATAGCTCAAAAAATTTTATAGAGATAGAAAAAAAAAATCCAGCACCCAACAAGGTAAAATTCACAATGCCCTGCATCTGATTAAAAATTAATAGGCCTGCAAAGAAGCAGGAAAATACAATCCATAATGAAGAGATAAATTCAAAACTGACCCCAAACTGTCATAGATGTGAGAATTAGCAGACAAGGACATTAAAAGTTATAACTCTTTTTCATATATTCAAAAAGTTAAGTAGAAAAATGGAAGACATACGTTTTTTAAACACCTAACTCAAACACTGAGAAAAGAAAACTATAATATGTAAGATAAAAAATACACTGGATAGGCTTGACAGCAGATTTAGAAATTGCAACAGAAAAGATTAACAAACTTGGCAATATGGCAGTGGAAATTATTCAAACTGAAATAGAGTTAAAAGAGACTTTTAAAAAGTAAACAGAGCAGTGGTGGGCTGTGGAACAAATTCAAACTGTCTAATGTGCTTAATTGGATTCCTTGAATGGGGGACTGGGAGGCTGGCAGAAAAAAATATTTGAAGAAATAACGGCTGAAAATTTTCCAAATTTGAAGAAAACTGTAATCCCATGGATCAAAGGAACTTAACAAACCCAAGCACGAGAATCATGAAGAAAAATACAGACTTTTGTTTTAGAAATTGACAAACTGATTCTAAAATTAATACAGAAACACAACAGACATTAAATAGCCAAAATGACCTCGAAAGAGAGGAACAAAGGTGGGGGATTAACACTACATGACTGTAAGACTTATTATTAAGGCTACACTAATTAAGACAGTGTGGTGTCGGCATAAAGAGAGACTAATAGATCAGTAGAACAGAACAGAGTCCAGAACTAGACCCACATATTTATAGACAAACAGTTTTTTACAAAGGAGCAGAGACAAGTCAATGGAGAACAGATAGTCTCTTCATCCGGTGGTGCCAGAACAACTCAATATCCATATACAAAAAAAAAAAACACACAAAGACTGATCCATACCTCATGCCATATGCAAAAATTAACTCAAACTGTATCATAGACCTAAATGCAAAAACTATAAACTTTTGTAAGAAAACATAGGAGAAAACTACTGAGATTTTGGGTTGGGCAAAGATTTCTTAGATGCAATGCCAAAAGCATGATCCATGAAAGAACTAACTGATAAATTGGAGTTCCTCAAAATTAAACTCTGATAAGAGAATTAAAAAGACAAGACATAACCTAGGAGAAAATACTTGCAAATTACATGTCTGGTAAAATATTTGTATTCAGAATAGATGAAGAACTCTTTCCACTCAGTAGTAAAAAGACAATCTGATTGAAAACGTGCACAAATTTGAATGGACATATGTTTTAGTTTCCTTGGCTGCAAAAGCAAATACCATGCAACAGGTTGGCTTAAACATGGGATTTTATTTGTTTATGGTTTTGAGGCCAGGAAAAGTACAAATCAAGGCATCATCAAAAGGATGCTTTCTCCCCAAACACTGGCGTTCTGGGGCTGGCTGCTGGTGAGCCTGGGCGCCTCTGTCACATGGCAAGGCACATGGCAGCCTCCCCTGGTCTCTTCCTTCTCTTCCGGTTTCCATTTCCGCTTCTTGCTCCCTGTGGCTCTCTCTCTCTCTGTCTGAATTTCATTCTCTCTTATAAAGAACTCCCGTAATAGGATTAAGACCCACCCTGATTGAGGTGGGCCAAGCCTTAACTGAAGCAGCCTCATCAAAAGGTGCTACTTACAATGTGCTCACACCCACAGGAATGGGTTGTTTACCAAGTACCTAAAGCTCCAAACCATGACAACATTTCTCCAAAGAAGACATGCAAAAGGCCAATAAACACATGAAAAAATGTTCAATATCATCAGTCATGAGAAAATGGAAAATGCAAATCAAAACCTCCATAAGATGTCACTACCCACCTAATAGAACAGCTAAAACTAAAAGACTGACCACAACAAGTACTGGCGAAAATAGAGGAACTGGAAATTTCATACACTGCTAGTGGAAACGTAAAATGATGCAAACACTTGGAAAACAATTTGGTCGTTTCTTAAAATGTTAAACACACCCCTGCTATATGATCCAGCCATTCCACTCCTAGGTATTTACCAACAGAAATAAAAATATATGCCCTTACAAAGACTTGTACAGAAATGCTCCTAGCATCTTTATTTGTAATATTCAAAAACTGGAAACAACCACAAAGTGAATGGATTAACAAATTTCTGAGTAACTACATGATAGAACTTTCCTAGCAATAAAAAGGAAGAAAAAGGAATGAGCTACTGATACACACAGCAATGCTAAGAAAGCCTGCCCGGTGTGTCTGCACTTTTAATTTGAAAAGAAGTCTGGGTTTTATATGAAATCTTCAGATTATTAAATATTAACAACTAGTTCCAATTTTAAAAACAAGCATGAGTCCTCTCTTCTTTAATGGATCTGAACACTTGGCTGTTCCTTTTCAAGTCCCTTGGAAAGATGTGGCAGCTCTGGGAGAAGCAGGAGAGGAGAAGTGGCCCACCAAGCCCCCGCCAGATGCCCACACTCCCTCAGGGACAGGGCCCAGCCCCCGGTGGGGGAGGCCTCCGTGAACTTCGTCAGCAGAGACGAACCTGAGATGGCCCTGGGCCCTCATGGCTCACGGGGTTGGGGAATGTGTACGGGCAGGGGGTAGGGGAGTGGGAGGACAGCAGACCCCAGAGGAAACCGTGAAGTCTTTCACAGACCAGTGGGGACTCAGAGGAGCCCTACAGAGGTCTGGAGGGGCCATTAAGAAAAATGATGGGACAATGATCACTGTCAAAATAGCAATAAAAAAAAAAAAACTAAGTTTGGGCTTCTTTTGTGCCTGACTCAGTCTGAGAACTTTGCACGCATTCCCTCATTTAATCCTCACCATGGTCCTTAGGAGGAGGTGCTATTATTCCCCCATTTTACAGGCGAGGAAACAAGCACAGAAAGGCTAGGCCACTTCTTCAAGCCACAGTCCTGTTTCAGGTCGAGCTGGGACTGAATCCCGCAGTGGGGCTCCCGCCTCTACCCCTTGTGGAGCTGGTCCCCGTGGGGTGCTGAGGACCCCCTGTGCGTCAGGTGCCCTGCAGGGGCTGTACCCACATCGCTTCCCTGAACCCGCACAACGACCAAACTCCCACTTCACAGGTGAGAAGACCGACTCGGGAGACAGAGGAGCACCAAGTTTTGCCCAGGGCCAGCCCCAGGTCTCGGGTTCTGGTGAATCCTGGTGGGCTCCGGCCAGTCTGCCTCGAGGCTCCCACCTGATCCCTGCTGGGACGCAATGTGACTTTAAGACCGGAAGGGGCTATTTGGGGTCCCGCCCTGAGGGGCCCAGGTAACTTGGAGATCCCTTCAGAGGTAGTGGAGATGGCCTGCCACCCGTTCCCCCCAGGAGCTGACCCCAGCCCCTGCCCCACCCCAGTTAGATCCCTGGTCATCTGTGCTGATGAGGCCAGCTCCCCCCACCCCAGCCCCTCCTTCCTTATTAAAGATTAGACACGTTGAAGAGTTCTGCTGACCCCTTAGACTGCAGCAGAACTTTGGTCTGCAGAGACACCTTCCTCTGCCAAAGGTCCTTTCCAGGAGCGAGGTTTGTTAGCTCCTCAGCAGGGAGCAGCCACACTCTAACAGTCCCTGGGCTTAGGAACCACCACCTGTGCCTCACTTCTCGGGCACACGGCAGCCAGGCCAGCCTGTTCCTGCTGACAGAGCCCCCATGTTCTCTTTCCTCCAGCGGCAGTGGAGGCTGAACCCACAAGACTGACCAGGTCTGGACTTCCCCAAGGCAGAGGGGACTGTGCAGGGAGTGGGGGCGTGGAGGAAATCTAGGGGGGAGACCTGGAGGAGGTGATCTGGTCAGGGAAAGGGAGGCTTTGAATGGGCTAAGGGGAGAACATGTCCTGAGCACCTCCTATGTGCCCGGCATTTCTCTGCAGCCCCTGCCTAAGCCTCATGGCTCTGGGAGGGAGGTGTTTTCACTAATCCCCTGTGATCACTCCCATTTTGCTCATGAGGAAACCAAGGCCCAGAGAAGTTAAGTGACCCACCCAAGGTCACATAGCTGCTGGGCCATGGGGGACAGGGATTCATTCCCAGGCCTCTGATGACTCCTAAGTCCATCTTCTTCCTCCCACCACTGTCTAGATTTGCCCTTCGCCGTGTGCAGGTCCCCAGGGCTCCCTCCAACTCTGTTTCCCCCACCGGGCTCCCTGGGAAAGGGAAGCTTCAGTAAATCACAGCCTCAATAAATCACAGAGGAGGGGCTGGGATAATCCCTCTGGAAAAGCAAATGTTTCCCCACAGAGTAAATCTTAGTAATTGACAGCTGGCCTCCTTCCTCCACAAGTTTGTGAATCAAACTTTAAACCTGGGTTTACAGAATCCTCTGGGGGATAAGTGAGGCAGGAAACAGGCTGAAATGCAGGGAGAAGAGCGGCACCTCAAGTCGGGCCCTGGGGGCTCCTGGGGCATGACGTGGCTGCTGAGGGACCACTGCTCCCACCTGGCCTCCTGGGGTTGGACCAGATGCTTCCTGGGGTCCCTGCCAGCCCCAACATCATGTGTCTCCCTGACCCAGGTTCTGGGAGCAGCTGGAACATAGGGTCTGGGGCTCAATGCTGGAGGCTAGAGGAGGGCTTGGGAGTAGCCAGCAGCTCTGAGATACGGGCATTTGGTGGGGAAGTGGGGACTAGTGGTAACAGAGGACAGGCCAGGGGTGGGGTGACCTGCAAGGGCCTTGGGCAGAGCAGCCAGGAGGAAGCCAGAGGAGCAGACTCAGAACCCTGGGCTGGGGTCAGGAGCCTGGGTGCCAGTTCTGGCTCCTGCTGCCAGCTTGCTGTGTGACCTTTGGCTAAACCTGTGACCTCTCTGGGCCTCAGTTGCCTCATCTGCAAATTGGAGATGATTATTCCTGCCCTCGATGTGGGGCTGTTGGGGGGACTGGAGGACTCAAGGAGGGAAAGCTGGTTGGGAAGGTCCATCGTGAGCACAGAGGGAAGGTCCTGGCCACTCACCAGGGCTGGGCCGGGCCCTGCTCCACCTGCCTCTGCTCCCAGCTCCTGGTGCCCAGCCAGGCCCTGGAGTCCCCACCCCTGAGAGCCCCGCTGATTGGAGGAGGCGGGCCTTATGCAAATGAGGCTGCCTTCTCCCTCCTCCCCCTTCTCCCCCAAGGCCTCCAGCCCTGGGCCTCACACCTGCTGGCTTGAAAGTACCATGGTGATGGCTAGAGACTTCTGTTGGGGATGAAATACACATAAATTCTGGCCCCTCAGCACTGGCTCCCTGCCCCTGGATTCACGCTGCTCCGAAGCTGCCACTGACCCTCCTCTTCCTAATCCCGGCCCCCTCCACCAACTATGTGATTCGGACCTCACTGCCTCAGCCCAGCCCCCTCCTCTGTTAAAAGGGGACAGCAGTGCCTTCCCCGTGAAGGGGTCCTGTTTGTGCACACATCCCTCTAGTCCTTGAAGAAAGATTTAATGTTGCTTCAGACCCTCCTGTGTGCCAGGCCCTGTGCTGGGCACTGAGGGAGGACGAGGAGGTGGGCAGTGGAATGAGGCCCCTGATCCATGGCACGTTCGTCGTCGTGGGTTGTCAGGTGGACCTGGCTGGGAAGGGCCTGTAAGTGGCCGAGAGCTTCAACCACGTTGCAGGGCCAGTGTCTCACCCACAGTCACCCAACGGGTCACTGGCAGAGCCCAGGGGCTGGTCCCAGAGCAGGCACATGACACTGCCCTATGGAGCAGCCATGTGGATTTTCAGAACCCCAGTGAGGTCACCTCCCTCTTCGGAGACATCAGCCCCCACACTAGCCTCAGCCGTGGGTGGAGCCTAAGCCCTCGCTGATCCCTCTCCTCTGCTAGGACCCAGCCAAGGGCTCTCAGGTGCACAGGTGACGGTTACCTGGTCACGTGTGTCCCCCTGGAAGAGTGACCCTCAGCCTCCCCTTCTGTACTGTCTGTCACCCTGTCCTCCAGCTCCAGAATGCCCCACAGTGTTGCCCTGGGACTTGGGAAGGTTTGGAGCTGGATCTTGTCATCAGGGCTCTCTGGCCACTCATCAACACACAGCCAGCTGTGCAGGTAGCACCTTCCTCCCCACAGACGACAACAGAATTTTTAATTGGAATAATTATCACTTGAAAAACTGGGTTACTGCCACAGATAAATAAAATGAGATTTGATTTGGCTCCTCTTTGCCTATCTCCCCTTCAGCTTTAAATCTGATGGCGACTTTCATAACACACCCAGAAACAAAAGATGGAAAGAGTCCCCAGAGGGCCTTCATGCAGGAAGGAGTCTGGGGTAGCAGGTGAGAATGTTGGACATGTCTGGAGGTGAGGACCCATGTGCATGTATGAGTGTGCGTGAGTGTACATGAGGATGTGTGCATGTGTGAGTGTGTGCAAGTGTGTGTGAGTGTGCATGAGGATGTGTGCATGTTTGTGAGTGTGTGCTTGTGAGTGTGTGCAAGTGTGCATGAGTGTACATGAGGGTTGTGTGTGTGTGTGCATAAGTGTACCTAAGGGTGCGCATTTGTGCATGCATGTGTTTGGGCACATGTACAAGGACTGGGAGGTGGCAGGGTGCAGGCAGCACCTTGTCAGGAGCAGGGCATGGAGGTGGGGTCAGGTGACAGGTGACAGTGTGAGGGTAACTGGGAAGTAGGTGACAGAGCGCAGGTGCAAGTCAGCCCCTGGGGTACAGCTGGGACGCTGGAGGCCAGCAAGTCCCCCACTTCCTGGTTGTTTATTTCAGCTCTGCCACCTCTTCATATCTCAAACTGGACACAGTGCACGTTCATTCTGCATAGACCGTTGTGAGAATTCAGTGAGGTGGTGCTGTGCACACAGCACAGGGCAAGTGCTCCGGGAAGGTTAGTTATTAGTACTTGTCCACTCAGGGTGGCAGGGTGGGAGACAGTGCGGTGACCACACAGATGACAGGGCACGCCCCATGGGCGATGAGGCATCAGGTCCTGCAGCACAGGCAGCAGAACCTGGGCGTCAGGCTTGGCTTCGCTGGGGGCCTGGCTGCCCGCTGCAGAGGACCCATCCATCATCCTCCCAAGAAGTGGGCTGTGGGCTGTGGCCAGCCCAGCATCCGCTCCTAACCCAGCATCCCACAGCTCACGAGCCCACTGGAGGGAGCCATCAGCCCCAGTGCCAGAGCCAAGCCCACCGGAGCCTCAGCCCAAGGGGGTACAGCCACCCCTGAGCACCAATTATGTGCCAGAGCAAGTGCCCACCTTGCTTCCATCCTCTCAACAAGCACTTGGCTGCCCCATTTTGCAGAGAAGGAGACTGAGGCTCACAACAGCTGAATGACTGGTCCAGGGCCACACAGCAACCGAGTGGCAGGGCCTGGACATGAGCCTGGGTCTGTTGGAGAACAAAGGCCTGCTGCTTCCCCAGCGTCCCTCTTCCAACCACTTGGGGTCCTGGAATGATCGCTCGAGCCACCCTCTCCCTCTGAAGGTGCAGGGGCAATGGAGAGAGTGCAAGCCTGGCAGCAGCCAGCCCAGAGTGCAGGCCCCACTTCAGGATTTCCAACTGTGTGGCCTTGGGTGGTTACCCGCCTTCCTCTGAGCCTCCATCTCCTCACCTGTCAAATGAAGACAATGGCTCCCCAACCCCGGGTGGCAGTTGGGGGTCTACATGGAGATAGTGCCGTGTAGGATTAAGCACAGGGAAGCCTGCCGGCCTGGGTTCAAAATCCCACCCTTAACACCTTTGAGCTACATGACCTTGAGTAAATCGTTTAACCACCCATTTTTTTTTTGTCCATAAAATGGGAAGATCATAATAAAATACAGCTTCCTTATCAAGGTGACATGAAGATTAGATAAGTTAGGAAACACAGAAGATACAGCAGGGCCTGGCTCAATGAATGGGAGCTATTTTATTAGGATGATGAGATAATTATGAAGATTAATTGTAATAGCTGACACTTATATAGAACTTTTAAAAGAAGATATAATGTTGGTGAGCATTTTATTCAGAACAAGCTCAGTAAATGTCACTGTCCCTGTCACTCCCTCCCCACTGTGAGCCTCTGTGCTGCCCACCAGTTGACTTCCCTCCAGTGTGCCCCCATCCAGTGCTCAGGATTCTGCTCACTCTTCCCAGGGTTGACACCCAAATCCTGGAAACAACTTTCCTTCTCATCTCCCATCCAGCCCTGGCCCCAATTAGATCCCACCTCCCTGAGGCTTAATCACTTCAGAGGCTGCTGGGTCCCTGTGGCCTCAGGTGCATTTG
>PVKY010004813.1:0-18536 GCA_004027775.1 Bradypus variegatus
CAGAAGTTTCTAAAACTTTAGAAAGAGCATACTCTGAATAGCTGCCTCAGAATGCTCCATCTCCTTTTTGCCTTTTTTTGTTTTATTTGTCAGTTGTATGGTAGATGTTGATTTAAAATTCATAAATGCATTTAAAAATACTGTTTCAAAAGGGTGTTATAAAGAAAAACGGTTATGTAGAAACTAGAAAAACAGTTATACTTGAGTATTAAAGTATACTCAAGAATATAGAAGCTGGATGATAGAAACCAAAGCTAAATCCCTCTGCCTTCCACTGTATACTCAAGGTTCATTCAAATAAATATAATTTGACTGGATAAAAGCTGAAGATAGAAATAGTATTTCAAGCCCAATGGAAATTTTTCACTCTTGGAAAAAATATAGTATATATATTTAAAGCTTTTAATAGTATAATTTATTAATACATTTTATTTCTTAGTGGTATAATGTGAATATGAATTTTTTTTGGTATTAAAAGGTTTATATTAAATTGATGGTCCTATGAGGGAAAAATATAACATATCTTGGTTTTTCTCAAGGTATACTTTTTATAATAAAAAGTCCTACATAAACAGCTCACAATAGTTGCTTTCTAGTTATTTAGAAACTGTATTACTAAATATGTTTTACATCCATGTATCAGCTATCACATCGTCATCATATCTTGTTAAGGAGCCTCAAGGAAGTTACCAGAGAAGGTAGCCATCTTATTTAAAAAATGTTTAAATGCGTGAATAGAACCAGAAACAGTAGCCTAGCAGGGTATTTGCTTGGTGTCCAGCAGCCTTGCAGGAGTTAAAAGTAAAACTTACCAGACATCAATAGTTTATTGAAGAAATACTCCTTTTTGCTTCATAATTTGCAGAAGGCTGCGGCTGTCAGTCATGATGTAGTGCCTCTGGAAATTAGTCAATAGAGCAGACAGCAAGGATTGCTGTGGGCAGAGAGTAAGCACTGTAATCATGACATGACTGGGGTCAGTGATTTATGGATTTCAATATAGTAGTGGCTGCATATGATTGAAAATTTACTAGGTCACTAGTGCACCAAAAATTTTATTCACAGCCTCCAGGCATCTTTTGAAATGTGCAACAAAATAAAAACCTCTGAACCTGTTCTGACACCACAGACTCAGTGGATGACATGCCAGCCCAGTGAGTCTCATTTAAATGTAAATGTGTCATAAACTTTTGTAGCCTGTGCTCTGAAAACATGCACTACTTGAAGGAATTATGTGTGTGAAGCTGATTTACATATTGAAGGAGTGAAAAAGGACCTTTGTATAGTCAAACTTCTATTATTTTATTTTAAAGTTGGAAGCTGAAGCTGTTCCTGAAGTATCTGAAAAATATGAAATTAGTTCTGTTCCCACCTTTCTGTTTTTCAAGGTAAGGATGAAGATGGCCCTACAGATTAGCCACACATGTTGGTTCTTTCTCCCTGTCCCTTCCACCCCGAGCAGCAGGTGGGTGGTGGTTCTTGGCCTGGCTGGGGCAGCTCCTTTGCACCTGAAGTGGACTGTGCCAATAGGTGGCCGAAGGTCCTGGAAAGGTGGTATGGACTGTGGAGTCCAGCAACCAAATCTGGAGCTTCTTGATAAAAACCCAGATCCATAGCTGCGGACCCCAAATGTTCTCAGGGAGTAGGATGAGGAGCTGACTGTTCAGGACATGTACCTGGACATCCTGAAACGTGGGTAGTTTTGGTTTGATTAATGGCTCTGTTAGGAAGTGTGTGCAAATTTGTGCCTTGGGCCACCAACTGGTGACCTCATAGTTACCAAAATACCTCGTTTGTAACCAGTACTAATAGATGCATCCCAGTGAGGGTGGGGAAATCCTTTTGGTTTTAGGTTAGACTGGTCTGGTTTGACTTTAAGATCTAGTGATACTTTCCCAGTATGTTCCCAAAAAAGAAACGAAGACATTTATCAGGTATTTCTAAATTTTAGATGCATTGTGGACAATTGGTAATCAGATGTTTTTCCTTCTTTAACAATAGTTTGGATCTGTTTAAAAATTGGCTAGCATTATGGATTTGTACTTGTTAGAATTTTGGAGCTTAAAATATGGAAATGATAAAGGAATGCCACTTGTATTCTAAATGACTTTTTTTAACTTCAGAATTCTCAGAAAATTGACCGGTTAGATGGTGCACATGCCCCAGAGTTGACCAAAAAAGTGCAGCGACATGCATCTAGTGGCTCGTTTGCACCAGGAGTAAATGAACATCCTAAAGAAGATCTCAACCTCCGTCTAAAGAAATTAACTAATGCTGCTCCCTGCATGCTATTCATGAAAGGGACTCCTCAGGAACCCCGCTGTGGTAAGAAGCTGCTTTTAGACTGAGCAAAATGGGTTGAGGTTGCATGCTCATTCACAGCTGTTTGTACATCTTATACTTGTGTTTGGATGCCTTTAGGATATCAGAAAGGTTATACTTCCCAATGGCATTATACAGTTAAATTATAAGAATTTGCAGTATAGACTCAGAGAACAAGACTCCCAGCAACAAGGGATCTTTGAAATCGTCTAATTCAAGGTCTGTGTTTTAAGCACTGGGCCCTGAAGAGTGGAGGTGATGTGCAGAGGTGCCTGGTATCTGAGTTGATTAGGGTCTGACTGCTGTGTCACTGTCTCCAGTGGTGTGCTTTTTGCCTGGGTGTAGTTAGTTTTGCTGATAACAGGTATCTTTTCTTTCTTGGCAGCCTCCTTTTCACCTAGCTCAGATTTGGCAGCTTTAAAATTTGCAAACTCTTGGTAGTGGTCCTGCACCCACACTGTGCACCGTTGCCTTCCTGCTTGCTGTCTTTCAGTGTCTAATGGTTGTGTTATCCAGCTCGTGCTGTCATCTCCACTTTACAGCTCGAGTAATGTAGATTCCTAATTGTGTGGCTTATAGTCACTCTTATTTTCTATACACATGTAAGCTTGTAGTTTTGTCTTCCAGTTAAGTTTTGGAAATTTGACACCTGGTGATGGTTTTATGTGGTGTTCTTTTTATGATGCCTAGTACAACATTATGCTGCAAAATTGAGCATTTAATGCCTTTTGATGATGCTGTTGAGAACCTGGGATTTTTCGATTCAGCTGCGCAGGAGGGAATTCATTAAAATAAGTGGCAGTAAAATTGAGTGTATTATTGATATGATTACTGCATGTCCAGTGTGGCTTTATAAAAATAATCAAGATCCCAATATAAATTTAATTCTGAATTCTTCCCTATATTGTTAGCAAATTGCATTTTAAGTTATGAAATAGTCTGTTTTTTTAAAATAAAGTTACATGACGAATTCTATCTTAAAAGATAAAGAAATGGTTCCTTTATCTCTCAGATCTACTTGAAAAGTTTCCTTGCCGGTATTTGCCTGTCAGATAATGCCTGCTCTTTATGTATTGAAAAGCTAACTTAGTCTATATTAGAGTTAACTAAAGCAGCAACAGCCATCTCTGTGTTGTATTTTCTGTCGAGTTATTTTTGATGGGGGTTGTGACTGGTTCAGTTGTTCACGTTCTGCCATCAGGCATGATAGTCATTTCTGGTACTTTATGTGGTAGCCTAATAACAGGCCTAAATACAGCACAAATGGTGTCCTGTTCATCTGCTGGATTTTATACAGTACCTTCATTTGAGTCTGAACTGTTGTAGAACCGGCTATGACATGTGGATGAGTCTGTCTGACAGGTTACGTACAGCAAACCTACAATAAAACCATCCTCAGGATGAACAATAGCATTCTCTTAATCTTTTATGAATGATGCCATAATGGACTTGGCAGGTGGCACACTGAAGCTCAGGGAAGGTGTGGGAAGCATCCTAGAGCAGGTGCCGTGATGATGAGCATCAGTTCCTACTTTGCCCCAGCACTTGGTGTCTTTACTTCCTCCTTGGTGATGTTGGTGTCGGAGCCAATCTTGGAGATCCTTTCAATTCATATATTGCATGATTATTGAAATAAATCAAAGTACATTTAGAATTAATCATTAGATTGAATTTATGATGTATTTCTGATTTTTATGGGTGGCTCGGTAGCATTTAGAAGACTTTGTATGAACAACAAGTTAGAATAAAAAAGAAGCTTTAAAACATTTCAGAGCAATCTGAAAAATGGGGTGTTATAGATGTTTAGATAATAAAACAATCAGGAAATTTTAAAAAAGAATTTTAGATAAATATGATTTAACAGTTGCAGTTTCATTCCATCAATAAGTACTTGTTTCATTCATTATAATTTTCGTAACTACATTTTTAATAGGCTTTTCTGTTTCCAAATATTTTGGTTCATGACAACATATCTTTCTGTCAAATATAAATAGATCATTTTTAGGATGTTGGTATTCTTTAATAAAAAAATCTACTTTGGATTAATCGGAAAATATTTTTATTGTGACGTTGCCTCCCCTACTCCTTCATTGATTCTGTTCTGATTCTCTTCCCTCCTTTCTGTGTGCTGCACAAACTACCTGTAAGCTGTTTTCTTACAGGAACATGAGTGACTTTTACACGCTGCTGTTTTCTGAGCCTGTTTGTTGATGAATTGTTTTTACTCCTTTTGGCACTTCAGAGACGAGGTGCAGGCAAAACCTCCATTATAAAAGCAGTGGCCGTCTAATATGAACGCAATAGCTTGTATTCCTTTATTTTGCACCAGTTTCACTTTGAAAGCACTGCTGCCAGTAATGCTGCTTTCAGTGTTGTGCCTCTTGTGGAATACATCTCCATTTAATTTTGATTAACTGCTCCCCCCCCCACGCTTTCTCTTCATCAGAAAAATGTGAATGAATAGCCTCTCAATTTCCTATCAAGGAAACCTTGAAAGCCCTTTTCAGGGTCTGCCCTGGAGCCCACTTGGACTCCACCCAGCCCCCCCCCACACCGCACCTCTCCATCTTCTTCCCTCTCTGCTTTTGGGATTTCCGTACCAAACTGTAGGAGCCTGACCCTTTGGTAGGATCTTGGTCATCACAGAATTAGGTTATCCTTGTTCTGTGCTCCTCACCAGGACAGGAAAGAGAAGACTCTTGTCTTAGGAAGATTTTCAAGCAGCACTGAAATGTACATCTTTTTAAACAGAATGTTAAATTCTTGAGCATGCAGGTTAATTATTTGGGAATGCTTGTACTGTAACTGTTTCAATTAACAAAGCTTTTAACAAAGCAAAATGTGTTTGAACCACAGTACAGAAATTTATCCTGTGGTGAGAGCCGTTTAAATGGGGTTTACTTTTAACATTAGACAAAAACCATAGCAGGTTCAGAAGTGTTTTTTAGGGTTTTATTGTTGCTATATAGTGATTACAGAAATGGTAATTCTGTAGCAGTTAAACACGGGTTTTCTATTTTTAAAATTTTTATTGCACGTGTGCATTTTTCTTGAAAAAATAAGTGTAAATATGTTGTGATTAGAATAAAGCCTTTTCATGATTTTCTTCTTAAGCATAACATTTCCAGTCTGCGCCTTTAACCCTTAAAAATGAAACACTACCAATCAGTCTTTCTAGTCTGCATGTAATTGCCTAAAGCTAAAATAAAGCTGTTTCTCAGCCAGCTAGAGTAGAAAGGAGTTAATATATTGGCAACAGAATAACCATCAGCAATCAGCCCTTAGCTGTTTAGTAATGAACTCCCAGATGATTGAAAAAATTTCAGAATTTGTGTTTTACTTCAGGCCGTACATGAACTTAACATTTCAGTTGTAGAAAAAGCAACTTCTTTGCTGCACAAATAAATACTAGTGCTTCATCTCCATGAACTGTAGGGCTGGAAATCTATCTGGAGCTCAGTAGCAGATCCATGTTTCAAGAGCAGAAATACATTTGTGTGACATGTGGTAAAGCCTATTCTTGCAGTTAATCTTACTGTGAATTTCCTGATTTTACCGGACCTAAAAATAATTGCTAATGCTAGTAAGTCTTACAGGAATTTTGAATCTGAAGAATAGGTTATTTTCCAGTGAATTACAACTATGTTTTAAAAGAAGAATGATGGGGTGTGAAAGAGAAGGGAGCAACAAAATATGGGAAAACAATTGGGAAGAATTAGCTTATGGAAAGAAAAATATCCTCTTTTTTCAGACTAGACTAACAGATTTATAAAAGACTGATATTCATACTCTTCTTTAGTACTAATGTCATAATAAGAAAATGATGTCAAAAAAGTACAGAACAAAAATGTGTCACAAAAGTATAATAAAATCATGGAATATAAAATTGTCACTACAGTGCCTTAAAAAAATCATATTATATACTTTGGGGAATGTAAACAGTTTAAAAAAGGAAACTGTCACATTATGACATGAGATGAGAAAGAACGCTATCTGTCCGTTGACAGTTCATATATAACAGAGATAGTTTTAAAATCCAGTGTGCTGTGCCCATTTTAGAATAAAAGGGAGCCCATCCCTTCTTGGTGTTTAATTTATTCTACTGAGAGTTTCTAAAGGTGGAGAACTCCTGAAGTGGTCACTCAAGAAGTTGTACAAGGGCAGTAGAAACGAAACAGAACTGGTTTTCGTGATGGTCAAGTAGGGGTTACAAATCACTGCAGTGGGGAGTTCTGTCCTGCAGCAGAGCCGGAGCAGAGCAGAGCTGGAGGGGACTGCACAGGCGTCCTGGCCTCAGCCCCCTGACGGGGAGCGGTGAGCTGGGAGGCCAGGCAGGGCCTCAGCATCTGGCCACAGGTGCAGCAGGCCTCTCGTTCGGCCTGTTTCTCCCACAACAAAAGATGTCCATGATACTGAGTCCGAACTCTGAGAAACACACACGCACGTGCAGCTCTCGCTCTTTCTCTTTTTTTAAATCACAGGTGGGTTAAAAAGTTAAGCTATATCTGAACATATGTTGATGTGGTTCTAGGTGAAGTAAGTGATTCTTGGAATTTGCTTTATGTTTACATTCTGTTCAGACATGCTCACTGAATCCCTGGTAAATAGACAGGCACCTATATCCAGTAGGCAATATGCACCCTGAATTAATTCACTTAAAAATCATGTGTGCGTGAGAGAGAGAGACGTTAAGTTCTTTATTTCCTTTTTCTGTATGCAGGTTTCAGCAAGCAAATGGTGGAAATTCTGAACAAACATAATATTCAGTTTAGCAGTTTTGATATCTTCTCAGATGAAGAAGTTCGTCAGGGTCTCAAAACCTATTCCAATTGGCCCACCTATCCTCAGCTGTATGTATCTGGAGAGCTCGTTGGAGGACTTGATATAATTAAGGTCAGAATTGAGAAGTCTGTATCTTGTAAGGAAATTTCATTTGGAGTATACTTATAAGCACTGTAATAAATCTAAAAGGAAAATTTCTTAATCTCTGTATTTACCAGTATGAAACTGGAGTAAATACATGGTATTTCTGATTAAGTGATTGACTAATATTCTGTATTATGGTATAATAAAAGTGTCATAAGTCTTCTTTTAAACTTAATGTGTGTGTTCATTTCAGGAATTAGAAGCATCTGAAGAGCTAGATACAATTTGCCCCAAAGCTCCCAAATTAGAGGAAAGGTAAGAGTTTTGAAAGTTTCGAACAAACTACTGTTTATTATTTTAAAAAATATTTTTAAATCCCAAGTTACTGTATTGCTCTTCGTATAGAAATCAAAGATTTGGTTTTTTTATGCTGGGGTTCATAATTTTGTTGTTAGCAATGCAAACTCATGGATATCTGATTGGGACTGGAGGAAGTTTAACCCCAATTTAGTGATCGTGTGGAGAATGTTCTCTGATTTTATAAAAATGTCATCATTACAGAGGAACAGCCAGAAGAGGTTTTTACTGATCTCTGCATACAGGAGCCAGTACCCAGCTGTCTTGTCGCTGGTTTTCTAATAGTCCCTCTTGGTTGTATGCTTGCTGCCACTGTTTCATGGCCCAGCACTGCACGTCAGAGTGTAAGGCACAACTGCTGTGCACGCAGGGCACTTATTATAAATGGACTTCAGGTATTTCTCATGGCCTTTCTCAAAGCAATTTTTGATAACTCAAAATTCAAGGCAATTTTGGAGCTCTAAAATATCTGCCTTTGTTTGTTTTATGAAGGAATTCCCAATCAGAGCCTTTAGAGAAGTTATTTTATAGAATTTTTTGGATTTTGGTGCCTTGAGAAATTGAAAGGAATTTTTTATTGATAATAAGAATTAATGTTTGTAGAGGTGTAAAAAGAATTTGTTTTAAAATACATCAGCACATTAGCCATTTGTAGTTGGGGCTTGAGTTTGAATTTAAACCTTTTTCCTGCGATTTTCTTGCTATTTAGCATTTAGAGAATTTCTAAAATGTTTGACATAAACCTCTCCTTCATCTGGCTTTGGCTAATAAAGTAATCCTCATGAATTATTATTCCAGCTGCATCAAGCTTGCCCTTAAGTGCTGCATTTTCTCCCATCTCTTACATACTCTCCTGCCTTTCTGAGGGGAAGGTGAAGCCCCTGTCCTTTTGTCTGCTCTGGCTCCTCAGTTGTGTTTTCTGCTGTGGCGTGAGGATGTGCTTTGCCCCAGAGGCTGTGTGTTCGCTTTTCAGTGTATTTCTCTCCTCTCTGTCGAATCTCTTTCCTGCTCTTGTTGATGTGCTGTCTCCACCAGAACTTCTCTCCTCCGAAATCTACATCTTCATGTGCAGCAGACGCTACAAGATGATTGGCTAGGATTGAAGGCAGAGGGAGATTCAGCAGATTTGGGTCGTGGTTTAAAGAGCTCTTAGGTGCACAGAGGGCAGGGGCTGGATTTCCTGAGTTTGGGCCCCGCGGAGTGGTCCAGGCAGTTGGGTCATGAGCTCGGCGTGATCTGGGCCAGCGTCATGTTTTCCCACATTTCTTACCATGTTTCTGAAAATTGGCCAATGGTGCTCTGTTGAATGTGTGGATGACGTAGCTTTATGCGTGAGTTGTGCATTTCATTTGCAGATTTTGGGCCCTGAGTCCCTGCAGCTTGTGGGACAAGGAAAGCACAGGTGGGACAGCTGGCCGCCCACTGTCCTGAGATTTGTGATCAACTTCAGACTCTGTACGGATCAGTGAAATTCCTGACAGAAGTTAGATTGTGGAAGTGTTAAACATAAACTTAAGAGAAGAGCATTTGATTTTGGCAGCTGGCATCATTGGTGCTTAGATTTCAGGTTTCACCCTCCAGGTCTGACCCTGTGAGCAGTCAGTATAAGAGGCCTTATGATTGAAAATAGAACACTCAGATCTAGTTCTGGAAATCCTGGATGGGCTTAATATATAGGCCCCTTATTGAACAGATCCTTATTGAGTTGGTTATTATTATTTTTTTTAGTACTATGAGTTGATGGGCTTAAATTGCAACTTTAGGGAACATTCGTTGCCTTAAAAGCCATATTGTGTTTTACAGTGGCTTAGGGAGTGAGGGAAATACAGGGAGATGTCAGTGTGTTTGCTTGTTTAATACCACTCAAAGCTGTGAGCCATCATCCTGCTATCCCTCAGATATGCATGTTACTCTTGAAGCGGAGCAAAAGTGGTGTTTAATAATTGAGCTGAGCCATTTTATATCAATTTTCTCTCTTTAGGCTCAAAGTACTGACAAATAAAGCTTCTGTGATGCTCTTTATGAAAGGAAACAAACAGGTAAAGAACTCAAAAATGGTTTTATTTGTAATTTCTTTTGATGTTAACATCTGCAACAAGGGGACAGTTAAATCTTTTTTTTCTAGCTTTAGCTAATGAAGCTCTAGTGGTATCAGGAAGTTATCCTGGCCTTAATTGGTGCTTGTGGAGATCAAACAAAGTAATCTGCATTTTGCTTGACTTTATCATCAGCATCTCAGTGGGGTGCATTTCCTTCTGCTGCCAAACTTTGCTAGCCTGCTTGGCCAGCACCCTTGGCACGTGACTGGCTCTGGTAGTTTACCCCAGTGCAGTTTGGGTTGTGGCTGGTGCGATGTGCCGTATAGTTGCTGTGTGCACAGGGAACCTGGTAGTTCCTGGGCTCGCACCTCGGCAAGGGTCTCCGAAGGCGAGATCCAGCCGCCCCGCCACATGGTGTGTGCTTAGTACATGTGATGAATGAATAAACAATTTGGCAAATTTTATGTGTGTTTATAGCTTTTTTGGTGAAAGTACCTATTGATTGTGCATCATTTTGAATATCAAGTTTGATAGCTTGCACCCACTGACAGTTTGAGCAAAGCTAATTATCATTTGGGTTTGGATAGAATGCTGATCTCCCAAAACTAGCCATAGGCACTTACATTGTATACTCTGATTTCTGTAGGAATTGAACCTCTGCTTCCTTATTTTAGTCCCATCCATTTGTTAAGATAGGCAAGGGTGGGTAGAGTTTGCCCTGTTTTAGAGAGGAGGAAGCTCAGGCAGATGAATAAAGAAGCGCGTGTGTGTTCATCGTGGCCCACTTATCAGCCAGCTGTACTGGGCAGGTGCTTCACAGAGCTTCACTTTCCCCTTTTGCCAGATGGGCATAATAATAGCTCACAGAGCTGTTTTGTGAATCAGGTTTTGGTAACTAGCTTGAAAGTTAATATAACTAATATAGTGAAACTATTTAGTTAACTAATTCTTAACAGAATAATATGTTAACTAACATAATGAAAGTCAGTAATAACAAGGAAGATGTTAATATAAATTTCAGCATGTTAAGGTCACTTGGCCAGGACCTAAATTCTTTGAATGGTTCACTGTATATATTAAAACAAAATAGAGGAAGTTAATAATTTCTATTAATGCTATAGTAACTTTTTTTTTTAATTTTTATTTAATTATTTTTCCTGGAAGTCCAGGCAATAGTCATACATTTTGAAAACAGTCTTATTAGAGCTATTAAAGTGTTTATGTGCCAGATCTTTTCTACAAGATTGCTGGAATTTGGGGTTCTGTGGCCTAGGAAAAAAGCATAAGATTTTCCATAACCTCAAAAAAGTTAGTAATGTAATAACGTAAAGATAAAATAAATGGGACTGAAAGTCCAGTTGGGAGCAGGAATTGATTATAATAATTATCACAAATCCGTTAAGTGAGTTAAGATAATTTTTTCTGTATGAATGAAGTAAAGAAGGGACTGAAGCCTCAGTAGAAATTCTGGGTTTGACTTAGGGGAACTTTGTGACTACGAAGGTTATAAATTATGAGATCACACCAAAAGCAGTATGTTTTGTGTCTGGGTGATTCACGGATGGGTGAGTACATGGAGGTGCAGGGAGGGGACTAGGTGATTTCCTGAATCTCCCCCAACTGGTATTGATATGAAAAAGTGCTAGGATATGAAAGAGCCAGCTAAATTCAGGGCTGTATTTACTGATGGAGCAGCAGGAAAAGCCATGGCATTTGAATCATTTAAAAATGCATCTTTTTTTCCTTTTTTAATTTAGGAAGCAAAATGTGGATTCAGCAAACAAATTCTGGAAATACTAAATAGTACTGAGTATGTAAATCTTGTTTCCAAATAGTATATTTAAAAAATTCCAACTCGTAAATTCTGCCACTGACGCTTTTCAGTTATATCTCTTTATATTTTTATCTGTATCTATTACCCCTTTACTTATGAGCTATCTGTCTGTTTCTCTATCTATATTTTTGCTATAATGATTACGAATGCTTTAACTTAGACTAAACTAGTATTTTCTGGCCAGGGTCAACCTATTAGTAAATTAAAGGAGGTTCTCAGGCAACCTTTGAAATAAGTGTTCATCTGCTTCCCTGGAGGAAAGATTACAATCAGGTTTTCATCATGCATAAAAAATATTTCAGGGAGAATATATTATAGATTGCTTTTTATTTTCTTATTTATTATATTATTTATAAAAAATATTATTATTTTTTAAGTTCTTAAAGAATTCATGAGGTCATTGATAGGGCACATATTAAGGTATGTTATCTGGATCTGAAAAGTAGGGTGGATTAAATTCCAGTGCACCTGCTTTTGATCTGTTTCTGTTAGATAAGAAAATTACTATTGTATTTTGTAGTTAAAAAGAAAACCTCTTATTTGGAGATACTTAGAACATGTTCTCTAGGGTTTGTCAAGTTTTTGCTTCTTTATCTTGATAAAGAAGATTTTTGCTTCTCTTTTATTTTTAGCTGGTTGATCTATCAATCTATCAATCAAATCCATTTTTTGATCACTTGAATATAGGTTGTATACATCATGCTCCGTGAACATTTAATACTGCCATGTACATTTCCTAAGAACAAGGGTATTTTATATAACCACTTAAGTGCAGTTATCAAGCTCAAGAAATTTAACATTGATACAAATACCACAGTCTGTATTTCCAGTTTTTTCATATGTCCTAATAATGTCCCTTTGAGCCTTTTCCTCCTCCCTTGCTAGATCCTATCCAGGATGATGTATTACATTTAAATGATACTGTCTCTTTAGTAGCTCTTTCTTTAATTGTGGGAATATATACACAACATTAACTTTCCCATCTCCGTCACTCCCGAGCACACCGTTTGATGGGATTAATCACGCTCACAGGATTGCGACCCTCACCACCTTCCAGTACTCAGACTTTCCCATCTCCCCAAACAGGAGCCCTACGCCCGTTACCTGTTAGCTCCCCTTTCCCTCTTTTCCCCCTTTCCTGGCCTCCTGTACTCTTATTTCTGTCTCTGTGAGCTTGCATATTCTGTGATATTTTTCTTGTAGTTACCATTGGACTTAAATTTAACATCCCAGTGTCATCCCACCTTGCCTCCAATCTTGTTTTGATACCAGCTTAACTTCAAAGGTATACACAGATTATGTTCCTCTACCTCTCTCTCTGTCACCCCACCTTTATGAAGTTCTTGTCACAAATTTCATCTTTATACATTGTGAATCCAAAACCTCTGACTTATCAGAGCCTTTTATGCATCTGCCTTTTGATCCTATAGGAAGTAAAAAGTAGACTTGCAAACCCCAAATCCTACCCATTTATGTTTACCTCATCATAACTCTCAGTGGAGATCTTTATTTCTTCACGTGGCTTTGATCTGTTGTTTATTGTCCTTTCCTTTCAACCTGCAGATCTCTGGTCAGCGTCTCCTGTAGACTGGTCTACTGGGTGACAAACTCCCTCAGCTTTTGTTTATCTGGATCACCTTGATCTGTCACTCATTTTTGAAAGACAGACTGAATGATTTCTGTTGTCTTTTCTTCAGGTTCTCTGATTCTTTCTTTGGCCAGCTTCAGTCTGCTTTAGGAAACTTTTAATTTCTGTTACTGTGGTCTTCAGTTCTTTTCATTTTCATAATTTCCATCTCTATTGATATTCTCTTTGTGCTCATCTGTGTTTTTCTGATTCCCTTTAGTTCTTTGTCCATGTTTTCCTTTAGGTTTTTGAGCATATTTAGGATCACTTTTTAAAAGTGTCTGGTGTGCCCCAGATCTGGTCCTCATTGGTGGTTTCTAGTGCTTTAGTCTTATCTTTGGCATGACTATCTCTTCCTGTTTATTTATATGTTTTGTAGTCTTTTGTTGAGAACTGGACATTTTGACATTTTAATGTGTTAATTGCTAGCGTTTAGCCTCTGAGCCCTCTGTTCCTTAAACTTGTTATCCAGTTAGGGTTAAGACAGAGCTTTCCTTGAATGCCAGGCACAAGTAACAACAACAACAACAACAAAAAGGAAAAGTAAACCCCTTTCCCTGTCTTTGCAGATTGACTCATGCAAGTTCTCTCCTTCAGGACTTATCCATAAAATGAGTTTGGAGAATAGCTTGTGACCAAAGCACAGGGGCCTCCTTGAACTTTTCTGCTCATGCATCTTGTCTTGGGCATGCACTCAAGGCCCTAAGACTCTCCCCATTTACACGGTTACAAATGTCCCCTCTTCCCTACGAAACAGTTTCCCACCATCCTGGGCACTGCTCAGCCCTCGCCCCAGGCAGCACGACTTGACTGCTCTCCACAGCCTTTTGTAGAGAGATTGGTGATCCATCTTATCCATGCAGGCCAAGTTCTGGGGTCGTGAGTCCCTCAGGCCACCACCAGACAGATTGGGCCAGACAGACGTGCTCCCGTACTGGGCCAGTCTGCTCCCTCTGGAACCCGTACCAGGGGCCAGCTCCTCACTGAGCTGGTGAGAGCAGGGGTAGGCGCCATCCAGGGTGCCACGAGAGCCTACTACTGTTTGAGTAGCTTTTTCCTTGATTTGGTGCTGCTCTGCTACTGCGGTCCTTTAACTGTTTTCCGGAGCTTTGAGAAAGTTGTTACTGCCAGTACTTGCTGGTGGTTCAGAGCTTCTCTGGGGGTACAGAGCCCTGGAATGTCTCGTCCTGCCATCTCCTTTCGGGCGGGGTCCTGCTTGCTGCTTTTTAAAGTTACAGTGCATATTTTAACTAGACCTTTAAAGAAATTAGCCAGCCTCAAGAAGTTACAGGGCAAGTAATCTTCAATGCAGTGTCTAGACATGCTTGGGCTGAGTTGAAAGTAGTCAGCTGAGTAGCGCAGGTTGAATACAACTTTGTATCGTATAAAGAAAAACAGTTGATTTCTTCAAGCTTTCATGCCATTTTATAGACGACAGCCCAGTCAGTTGTAATTGTGCCCTCATGCCTGCTCCCTGCTTACCACTCTGCTCAAGGCTTCCCTGTGGGGTTGCGTCGAGGGTGGCTGACTTGTTTTTAGTCCTTTTTTAAGGGCTCCCCTTTCTTTACTTGCAAAGTCAAACATGCTCAGTTCCTCTGTCCCTGGCAGCAACGTGTCCTCAGGGAAAGTCCCCACCAGGAGTGTGGCCAGGCTGGCTTCTGGGCCAGAGGGTGCCCAGCCCACCAGAGCTCCAGTGTCAGTTGGAAGCCTCGTGGCTTTGCTGTCTGGTCTGTCTCTGTCTGATCTCCGTTGGACTGAAAGTACCAGTTACCCCAGAAAAGAGGGGCTTCTTTGGGATATAGTAACCTCCCAGCTCTAGGCTTGCTGGACATGATGGGGGGCCAGAGGGGATTGGTGAGGCCTTGGGGAACCTCAGGCTCTTGATGGAAATTATGTGGAGAAAGCTCCTTGCTTTTATTTTTCCTTTGTTCTTTCACTTGTCTTTTCCTTCACTAGCCAAAATAAATACGCACAGGTATATTGGGCTGGAAAGTTGTCCTTTAAGAGTAACTCTTAGGAGAGGTATTAGCTGTTAGGACTCTACTGCCTGTCTCCACACACTCGGGCCTGATCATTCCTTGGTCCCTTATGTCAGGGAATCATTGTTTTTGTTACTGGAGTTTTCAGATTAGGAAAACTCCTTCAGTTCAGCTGGAAGGAAGGGAGACTTATATCAAATTTGTCTGTTTGTTTCCTTAATCTTTTTACTCTTCTTTCAAACATTCCTTTTTGGTATTTGCTGCCAATTTATCACATTTTCTTGACTGCTACGCCAGGGACAATTGCCTTGTTTCCTTGGGAGCTTGTTCTTAACTTAGCAAGTAGGACTTCCCTATAAAGATGGTTTTGTTTTGTGGAAACTCGAGTTCTTTGTGGGTGGCATTTTCTTTGGCTACCTATGGAAAGTGCACACATACCCACAGTCCCCCTTGAGGGACTTAGTCATGCATTCCTACTAATTCTCAGATCATCTTACAGTTAAAGCCATCGAGCAGATATGGCTGCATGTCCATGCAATACGTTTCCCTTCATTTGTGCAAGTCGTCACAACATTTCCAGCGGTCTTATATGTGTTACAAACAGCATGTACATTCTGAAACAAGTTTTGTGAGTGTGGAGAGCAGATCTCCACGAGGTGGGGTCAGTTGGCAGCCTGGTCACCCTTGGGGGTTAGCTCCTCGGTCCTGTACCCCAGCGTCTCGTGCTGCTCCTTACACAGCATCCTGTAGGTGAAGAAGCAGCAGAAACGATGAGCGTGTTCGGTTCACAGGCTGTGTATATGGTGAGCATGGGTCTAACCTAGGAGCTAGTCCTCCATAGCTGACCGCCGGCTTTTGTAAATAAAGTTTTATAGGAACATGGCAACATAGTGACAGCCATTCATTTATGCATAGTCTGGCAGCTTTTGCCACAACAGCAGAGCTGAGTAGTTGCACCAGAGACTGCCTGGCCTGCAAAGCCTGAAATGTTTACTATCTGGCCCTTTAAGAAATTAAAGTTTCCCAGGCCCTGGTCTAACTCAGTATTGTCCAGAGAAAAATCCTGATGAATTTCTATACTGGATTGACTTATTCTGTGTAGTCCCTGACAGATTAAACAGTAAAATTATTATTTCATTACAGTAAATATTATTAGCAATGAACTGCAGTTTACTCTTCTTGACTATTAAAAAAAAAATAGGTTGTACAATTTTTGTTGAAATTGTACTTCCTGTTAAAATGTTTTCTCCTTTTTATAGTGTTGAATACGAGACATTTGATATATTGGAGGATGAGGAAGTAAGTTCCATGTTTTATGTTTTGTCCTTTGTCATGGTTTAATCATTTGGGTTTGATATGAAGATTTCAGGGCTTCATGTTGTTTCCTTAGGTTCGGCAAGGATTAAAAGCTTACTCGAATTGGCCAACATACCCACAGCTGTACGTGAAAGGGGAGCTCATTGGAGGACTGGACATTGTCAAGGTAAGGTCAGAATTCATTTTCTGTACGAAGGAACTGGAAATCTTGGCACATTTAAAAAAATTAGAATTTCACACAGAGCTCCAGGGTTGTCCTTGACTCCTCTCTCCTCTGACCTCATGCCCAGTTGCTTCCACGGTAACTTGTCACTCACTGTCGCTGCCACATCAGGCTGCTCTTAATACCTCTTACCTGGGTGAGTCAGATGCTCTCCCTCAATGCAGGGCCCCTGTGCCACCCTTTGTCCACCTCAGAAACTTCCTTCCACTCCCGAAGGGCTGCTGGCCAAAGTCCAAACTCTGGTCTTGTATTGAAAGCATCTTAGGCTATCACCAAAAATTACTCCCCTGTTTTATTTTTCCTCATACTAGACTAAATTCTGTAAAATTTCTTCCATATTTTCCTGCCTTTCAGCTTTTCTTCACCCTGTGCCCCATGCTTTGAATTTCCTTTCATTATTCTATATTTAAATAACTGTTGTGTGATATTCAAGGCCCATCTTGTTTGTGAATCATTTGCAGATTCTTCCAGCCAGAGGTGCTTGCTCCTGCGCCTGGCGTTCCCTCACCGTTTAGCTTGCCTGGTGTGCGGCTCTGTCCTGTGGTCACAGGTGGTGGTGGAGGGCAGGGCCCTTGAGGCCCAGTGCCGATGGGCTGCTGCTGGCCGGACGGTTGGCAGGAAGGTTGCCTGCCTTCAGAGCCTCTGTTTCTTACACAGAAAGCACAGGGATTGGACTAGAGCATCTGCAAGTTCCTCTTCAGTTTACAGATGCTAGAAAATTCTGTTAATTCTGTTAGATTGGAAGTGTGTTTGGAAGGCTCCATTTCTTTTACATCTTTGAATCCTTTGTGGCACTTTGCATGTTTGCTTGATGGGCGCATGGATGAATGAAGGACTTTTATTTCGATCTCCGGTTTGCCTTCAGCAAACTCGAATTGAGTTTTAAATGGACATAGCTTTGCTTAAAGTGTAGACCTTAAGGCAGCCCCACCAATAGCATCTGTTTACTTCATAGCTCTGTTGGTTAACCTAAAACAGTAGAAGGGAGACTGTGGCTTTAATACGGCACACCTTCTACCCACCCCCGGCCCGCCCTGGACCTCAAGGTGCTTGGGTCACGGGCGGCTGGCCCAGGTGTGCTCGGAATGCCCCTGTCAGGACTGCCCTCAGGTCTTCTTCCTGCCCCGGGGTTAGAGTTTCCTCTGAGGTCAGCCTGTGGCTTGTCACGTGGAAAGCCCAGGTGGTCAGTAGGACTCCTGGGAGTTATGTTGTAAAAGAAAAGGTTGCAGCACAGCATTTTGTTTTGCGAAGGAACTCGAGCCTGTTGCTGAAGGGCCCTCGGTGCTTTGGACGGCACGTGTTGTAGACAGGACTCGGCGCCCTTGCTGTGGAGGCTGCTCTGTCCTGTGGCTGCCTCTGCAGGTTTCGAGTCCTGCGGAGTGCCAGGTTTGACATCCTCTTGAACCAGCCCTTGTGGCCTTCCTGGAGGAAAAACAAGGCTTAACATAGTAGCTTTTTGAGTAGCTCTGGAGCAACAAAAATAGATGTACCTTTATTTTATATACATACTTTTAAGTTTTGTACTGAGTCTTCACAACTCACGTTACTCCAGAGCCTGTTGTCTGAATGTGTTATCCAGCATGTGCCTCAGCCATTGGCATCTCTTGGGAAGATGGGCTCATTCCCTCATTTAATTCTAAAAAAGCTGACTTTTAGGTATCTAACAGGGTGTAATATAATTTTTATGATGACCTGCTGGAACATACATTTGGAAATTCGTGGTGTATTAACATTTTTTCTTGCAAAGATAATAGACTGGCTCTTACATTGCCATTTGGTCAGTTTCTTATTAGCCCAGTTGATGTTATTTATTTTCCAGATGGGTTTGTTCTGGCTGGCCTCTGTAGGAGCATTGGGTGCTGTTTTTGTTTTTGTTGAATGAGTGGTTGAATAAATGAATGATCAATAACTCAGTGACGCAGTCAATCCAGTGTTCTGAGAAAAAGAGCTGATAGGTGCCGAGTGAGTTGGT
>PVKY010004814.1:0-18551 GCA_004027775.1 Bradypus variegatus
GGTCTCCCCGGGGACGGGGGGCCAGGGGGCCAGGGTGGGTCTGCTCTGCCCGTGGGGGAAGGGAAGGAGAGGGAGCGGGGGCTTCCAGGGTGGCCCAGGGTTCCGTTCTGCTGGCTGTGGCCGCTGTTCCACTGGTGCCTTCCGGGCGGACAGCCAACCACCTCCACCCTTGGAAGAGGGAGAACGGGGATGGGAAGGCTGCGGCATCCTGTTTCATAAGCACATGGCAGAATTCCTCACACTTTTCCAGGAGCACCATCAGCACCCCACTGGGCTCCAGGGGAGAGGGGGTGCCAAGAAAGGACCAAGGCAAGTTGCCTTTGCCCTGGAAGAACAGACCCCTCCTGGTCCCCAGGGAGGCCCAGCAGCTCCAAGGGCAGGGCAGGCTCGGTGTTGGGGCCTCGCTGTCACCTGGGTGTGTCCTGGCCCTGCTGCTCATTTTTAATCTGACTGAGGAAGTTAAAAAAGACCGGTTGACCACCATGTCCAATTAATTGATGACTTTTTTTTTAAAGGGAGTGAATATATAGAATGGACAGGTTTCTTGTTATAGATCTGTTTCCAAATTCTTTGTGGCTCCAGCTCCCAGGCACATAGAATTCTTCACTTTCCCAGCATTATAAATTGAGGTGGGAACTTGATAGAGTGTATTATAGCCTCTTTGGAGGGTTATTAAGATTTCCTAATAATCTGGGAAAGGAGATATTCCATCAGTGCCCCGTTTGGAAGTGTTGCTGGGAGAAATTAAGACAAATGTCCCTTTGCTGCCAGCTTTCTGGGAAGAGCCCCATTCTGTGTGGTCATGAGTAGCCATACAATTTATGAGAGTTTAGGGAATGGAAAAATAAGAATTTTCTGTGTCTCAGAAGAATATGAAGAGAAGTTAAAAAAAAAAATGCACACAAGCAAGAAGTATTTGGTAGGCTCTCTGCCCCACACTCATCTTTGTGATGTCTTTGAAACATCCTGTCATTGAAATATTGAAATGCTTTTAAGCTCTTTAAAATGAAAAGACTTACTTGTGTCTTCTGCTCTTCATAAGGGGGGTGGTGTCTGTGTTTCCTGGATGCCCTATTAGCTTCAGGGGTCAGAAGACTGGATCTCTTATTAATCGCAACAATAAACTATATTTAACAGTAAGTGAAGTGGAAATGCTGTCTTCATATTTGTTGTGAAAAAGCCTCTTTCACTCGGCCCGTCTCCTGGCCCTTCCCCTGCAGTGGTGGAGCGGCCATGGCCGCCTGCCCCTGCCCGCCTCTAGGCTTAGCATGCTTAGAAACAGGAGAAAAGGAGCCACCAAACCTCCAGTCTCAAAACCAAGTCTAAGAAACGGGGAGTTTCCCCGAGCTTTAGATTGACAACGATGGTTGTCAAAGGCGTGGTTTCATCATGCCACACAAAGACACCTTGGGACCTGCAGCCGACGGTGCTGCCTGCCTCCACCTCTCTGCTTCCTGCTCGGAGCTGGCACAAGCCTTAGCCTCAGTTGACAGTTGAGAGAACTGAGGCTCAGAGATGCCCAGGGCTCACCCGAGGCTGCAGAGCGAGTGGCAGTGTAGTCCCCGCCTGGCCCTGCTGTTCACAGAACCACTGATAGAAGGGACGTCTGCTGGAGCGTGGCTCAGCTGCTGTGGGCCCGGAGCTGCTTTAGGTTACTGGGAGGTGGGATCTAGCCAGCCAGGGTGGCTGCTTGGCTATTCTCCTTCCTCCACTACACATGGCTGATGATGGGGCCAGAGTGTGGGGAATGGGGAACCTCGTTACTGTGAGTCAGTGTCTCTGAGCTCTACTTACTTGTTCTTTCCTCCTGAGAATATTAGGGGCTTTTTTTTTTTCCATTTTAAGGCCTGTCATTAATTTCTGTTGGCTGTATAAGGAAGAACCATTGTGTGAAGATTTCTGAGTCACAACCTGTTTCCCTTTTGTTCATTTACATGCGCCTCTGAAATTCCTTTGTAGATATAAAGACGTTCCTGTTGCATCCTGTCCTTAGAAGTTCACAGTGCCTGCCTGCCTGCCCCAGCACCAAATGCAGAGCAGACAGAATTCCTCAGCCCTTGTAGCCTGGGGGAAAGATTCTTTCTAGAAGATTTGTTTCTTTCCTTCATTCCTAATTGTGTATCTTATTTATAATTGATTAAGGAGAGATCCCACCAGGTCAGTAGATGATGATATCGTTTAGATGAATCCCAACCACCATTAACAACAAAAGTCAAAATTGCTTGCATTTTTCTGTTTCCACAAATGGATCCCTCTTTCAAAAGGCTGTGATGTAAGGGAAGCATTTTTTTTTACTGCACATAATTACTTGCATTTATGGCTGATGTTGAACCAATAATGGAATGTAAAATGGTCGACTCTTCTGGCTGTAATTGAGAGGACTTGGATGCAAAGGAGAATAGCATGGGATGGGATTCTGAAAACAAATTCAGGTAGCTCAACAATGGGAACTCCATGTAAAAAAAATGCCTGCACAGGGCTCTCTGGCTGCAGGAAACACCCTGCAGGGCTGTGTGTGCAGCCCTTGTGTCCTCAGCCAGCACCACTGTCCAGTGTTTCCATGTTGTCAGTAGATTTGGGGGTTTTCCTGGCAAATTCCTGCCTGTAAACCTTAAGTAACATGCCTTTAAATAAAAAAAAAAAGTCTTCTATATTTAGCTTCCCTATTTTAGCTGCGCTGTACCAGCACACACTCGCTCCACGTGGTCAAGCTGGGGGATCTTCTACCCATATACGGAGTTTCTGGTTTTGTGGACTCTCCCCTTGGTTAGACACATGAAACTCTCATAAGTGGTGCTTTACCTCTTCTCAGGAATGTCAAGAGCAGTGTCTTCCTGCTTTGACCCTGTTGATTGTTATAATGGATAGCGTTATACCAAATCTGCTATTGCAGAAAATTAATGGTCATGGTTTTAAAAGCAAATTTCAGTGGCAGCATACTGCCGTGAGGCCAACCAGCAGCCTGCTAGGGGCTTAGCATTTAATTTTCCAGTTGTTTTGCATCTGTCTGTTATCTTGCAAAATTGTGTTCAAAAACTGAAACACCTCAATGAAACATGTATTTCAACCCCCTTCCCACAAGTTGTCTAACAGTCCTCCTAATTAGTCATGTGGCTCTTTTCTTTAAAAAAGAAGTTAAACTAGAAAGAAATTTTAAACTACAATGTTGATACACCTTGGGGAGTAACCTTTTGTGATACAGAAGGTGTGCTATTATCTTCAGCATTGTCAGATAAGAAGGCGTATCAGTTTGTTTCTGACCGAATTCTCTCGATTCTCCAGGTTCGCCATCGGTGGTGTGAACTCATCGTGAAGCACAAGTACAGAGACGCGTACAAAGATGTGGAGGCGTTCCTTCAGGAGGATCAGGTAAGGTTTATTGCTGGACAAGGATTCCGTCACTTAGCAATCTCTTCCCAAACCAATATTTACTTATTTTCTGTGGATTTTTAAGAAATAGACAGGATCTTACCTAACGTGCTTTTTAGCAGATATTCCCTCTCTCTTGGTGATGCTTTAAAACAGCTGTGTTGGGTTCCTCTGAGTGCCACCCACTGCCCCCGTGAAATCGCTGAATTCTCTCCAGCACAGGCTGTGGCTCAGTGGTGCCATGGTGCAGGTTAGAGTTTTCAGCGACCCTAATTTATGGTAAGTGTGAAGGTTAAAAGGGAGAGTGCAGTTGACTGGAGCAGTCTGTCTGTACACCCATGACCCCAAGCCTCGTCCTTCCTGTGGGAGCTCCCCTTGCCACCTCCCAAGGGAGATGGGTGCCTTCCAAGGAGCCCACAGTCCTGCTGCTGCGTCCTGCAGGGGCTCTGTGTGGCGCCTCCCTCTGCGCGGTGGAGCCATGGGGCTAAAGGAAGGGAACCAGTTTCTAGTTGGGGGTGAGAGTGGGGGTGGGGCAAACAAAAGGACTTTTGATGGATTTCTGAGCACTGCAGCAGCCGGCAAGTGAGGGCTCATTATTCCCACAAAGAAAAGTGCATGACTCTACCAGAAGAAATGTCACATTTGCACAGTGGAGCAAGAGGTGTTTGAACAAGCAGAGGGGCAGGGGTGTTTATAAGAAGTACAGAATAGGAGAACAACTGCATCCTGAAGGCCTGTTCAGAACTGTGCCAAATAAGGATTAACATTTCTCAGCTTTGTAATTGGGAAGGAGCTTTTGGACCCCTAACTGTCAAGGATTTTATCTGGTGAGGTCCTTCTTTTAATTTGCTCCAACAGAATGTAATCTGGGCATAACTAAGCCTGGAACGAGAGACAAGACAGAGCCAGAGAGGGTGCACTAGTGTTCCCGCACATAATTGGCTGTTTTAACAATGTAGGAAAAAAATGTAGATGTGAGTCTTTGCAGCACTGTTTTTGAAACAGAAAAGCCAATGTCTGCTTGTAGTGGCCTGGGTGTTTAGAGGGAAAGTTGTAGTGAGAGGTATCTTTCCCAGGTGTAAGTGATGACTCGCCTACATGGGTGCTGGGTTTTTTCATCTCCCTGGAAGGTTGTAGCCTTCCTGAGCTGATCAGCACCAGCGCTTCCCAGGGACACGCTTGTCTGGGGAGTGGTCCTGCATCTTTGTAATAGGCATCTGGAGCTCTCTGCGCATTTTCCAGCCGTGACGTTTTTCCATCTTGGTCTTTCTGGGAACCTGTTTGTCTCTCTCCGGAACAACCCGGCACAGTCTTCACTATGGAAATACTCACCCATCCCTCTGATCAGTTACATCACCAGATTGTGTTGGCGTGATCGATAGCTAAGAGTACCTCAGAGTTCTGATAAGAACGAGGGAAGGGATTGAAAATGGCAGATTCCAGATGTACAGCAACTCAACACACCATCTCATCTTTGGGATGTTTGTCATTTGCAGGCCAGCAAGTTTGTGTGAAACAAGAACAAGCCATGTGTGTGCGCGTGTGTGTGCACACGATTTCCTGTCCTTATGTTCTCTGGACCTTGTGTTGCTCCGACAGGCTATGGGCATATACCTCTACGGGGAGCTGATGGTGAGTGAGGATGCCAGGCAGCAGCAGCTCGCTCGCACCTGCTTTGAGCGGACCAAGGGGAAGATGGATGGAGCCTCAGCCAAGGTGGTGGCCGAGATGTTATTCTAAGGAGGTGATTGTCTCCCTTTCCTTTCTCCGTTGTCTAGCTCTAACCAGATATTCCTTTCAGGAGCCAACTAAATCAATAAGGCAAATGGTGAGGCAAGAACCCCTGGGCTCAGCCCTCTGTGCCCACCCAGGGGGACGAAAGCTGTGCACTTCAAAGCAGAGCAACTCTTGTCAGCGATTTTCTGTTATGCGTCAGACCCCAAACCATGGGACGATGTCTTAAGTAGGTCTGCTGGATGACCCTGAGCCCTGAGCTTTTGTGTGTGTTCTCCTCCTGGGTTGTTAGAATGGGAGGAGAGGCTGGTGTGTCTGTCCACACTGTCACGTGTTGGCTGGACAACAGTGTATCTTGACAGCTTGTCTTATTATTCTGACCTTTCCTGGAGCAGAAATTTCCCTCTGGCTCATGTCGGAGTGGGAGTCCTAAATTAAATTGCTTCCTCCGTTAATTGTGCTTGCAATGGACCTGTCAGATTGACTACTTCCTAGCAGTTAGATTTTGAATGTGGATTTGGGTATTATAAAAGTAATTTAGCAATGGTACATAAATTTTGTAAGTAGAACTGTGAGATTATGTGTATTTTTCCTTCAGTGATCAGTTTCATTTCTGTGTTCTCATAATTTTCCTTCAAGGTTTCACATGATATTGGTAGGTTATATGTAGCTTTGTATACTTTTTTTTTAACTTCACATCAAATCCCAAGCATTTTTCATTTTGCTGTACAGATTTGCTATAAATGAGTTTTAATGCATATTTAATATCTTGTGTTGATATTCTTAACCCATTGTTGGACATTTAATATGCTGCTAATGTTTTACTCTTGTAAAATCATTTCTTTCTAATATGTTTAAGTATCTTAGTTACATGAAATAACTCTTAACACTGAAGAGGGGGAAAAAAAAAACTGAAGTTTTTTAAAAAGTAGACTCTGTTCTCCCAGAAAGGTCAGGACCCACATGTGCCAGGAAAGGGCACTAGTAGCAGTGACCACAACAACTGTCCCTCCTGTCATCAGACAGACTTGGGCAAACAAACCATCCACCTCAGGGCCTTTGTAGTTGGTAGGCAAAGACGGGACAATTTAAAAAACAAACAGTTGCACGGTTATCGCACTGCTGTCCTCAAGGAGTAATAGTATGACTCATGTTTCTCTTGAGCTTTTTTTAATTCTGCACAGTGCTTGTGTTTCCTGAAGTGTGTGAAACTACAATAAGGCAAATTATTGCTTTGATTGTCCCCTTTGCCCCAAATTCCACAGGACCACGGTTATTGCCCAGCCCTCACTATTCTCCATTCTGGTTTTTTGCCTCCCCTCTGAAACCTGCCTTCTTCCCCTGCCTTCTGGTGAATGCAGGGACCACAGGCATTTTGTGCCCCATGTCCTCATTGAGGAGCTGCAATGGGGACTGCCTCCTGGGGCACCCTTCCCAGCAGTCGGAAATCCTTCCCAACCCAAGAGGAGGCCCCAGCCATCTAGAATTGGTGCTTTGTGGGCAGGGGTCTTGTTTCCAGGACAGCCTCCCTCGCTGATTGTCACACGGCTGGCCAGCCACAGCTTTCATTCCGCTTTGCAAAGCTGCTCTGGCATCTTTATGGTCATCTCTGAGCCCGTTTGGTTTAAAAAAAAAAAAAAAAATTCTACCTCTGGGACACCAAGGAAATGAACAGCAAACAAAAACGGTCTGTTTGGGGACGGGACGGGATGGGGCAAGCGTGGGGGGGCGTGCTGTCTTCACATGTCCGCGGGAGTGTGGCGGCGCCAACGCAAGTGGGGCCTGCTCTCCAGTGCTCTGGCTGCTTGGGTTCCTGGCATGCTGATTTGTGACTTAAGATTAAAATCACATTGCCAGGGATTACCACGCAACCATGACTTTGGCTGCTCCTCCAGAAACCATGGTCACTCTCTGTTCAGTTGGGAGAACAGACGCACCTCGTAGCTCTCCTTTGGACCCAAGAGAAGCCGACAACCGCAGAAGATGCTCGGCCGCCTTTTAATTATGCCCCGGTCGATGACCTCTCTAACAAGGTGCAGAGCTTAGCTGATTGGTGAACAGTGATTGGTTTCCGCCTTGTTCACAGTGGCTAAGTTCTGCACCTGAAGAGAAGGTGAGATGGGGACAATTAATTTGGAGCTGCTGGGCAGACGCTGTCGCTGGTGGGGACGGCCACTTCCGAGTGGTCAGGCCCAGGGCAGAGCGTGTTTCTGGAGGACAACAGACCAGCTCAACCCGAAGGATGTGCTTCTTCCTGTCAGGAATGCCAGAAATACACCAAAGCCCTTGGAAAGTCCATGGAAATAGGCACTCACCAGTTAGTCATCTGTCTGAAAGGCCAAATGTATTGAAAGCTGCAAAAATTATTCTTACAAAGAACTAAGAGATCACCTGCTCAAGGGAGTCTGTTAAAACTATGTTGGTGGCTTTTTTTGCATGTGGGCAGGGCTGGGTGCTTGCAGGGGCGATTCCATGTTGTACCTGCACGAGCATGGTGAACTCTCTCTTATATTTGTAGCCCAGGTCTCCAGGCCTCCTGCATCCCCTCACAGACGATGCCGAGCGAAGCCCCCCTGCAGAGGCGCTGCTTCTCCGGGCTGTCGATTGGACCCGTCCTCCGGTGCCTACTGAGCTGATATCAGTTCTCATTTCACACACTGGCTCAGTTCAGCAGGAACAGGAGTCGAGCCCTAGAGCAAAAAGACTTCCCACCTGCACGTGCCCAGAGCTCACGCCAAGACTGACCAGGCACCCACCGTCGGACCCTGTCGGCCGACCCCGGTGGTGTTTGTATCTGTGTGTGGTTGTCGCATGGGGTGTTTGTAGGATCTGGATGCTGTATTGACACACAAGGAGTATGCTTACACTCCTGAAAGCAGGACCTGGTTAGGGCGAGGCGTGGGGCTTCCCCATTCCTGGTAATGTGGCTGTGCCCATCTTTCACTGGGCAGAGTTTTAGACTCTTTGAAGGCAGTTAGATGAACACAGGTCTGAAGTAGGACACCTTTCTAGTATCTGTCTTGTAAATGAAGCCTAAGTCACAGCCCGTGTGGTTTCACACTCACATGGGGGCAGAGTCCACGAAATGATGCGGCCATCAGCCCCGGTGACTGTGGAGGTGAGATGTGGTGGTCCCAGCCAAGAGTCCTGTCCCCATGTTGGGGAAGGAAGGACACAAAGGTACTTAGCTCTTTTATAAGAATTCCTCCGTTGTGACCGGGTAATAAATTTTATTGCTATTTCCGTTGCAGAAAAGATCACAGCGAGATTCTTTTTCATACACCCATTCCTAAGCCTGGAGGGCCCGGGATTGCACTGACCCCGGACATCAAAGGAAGGATTACGTGGCTGCTAAAGTCGGCTGACAGCATATTCATGTCCTGCTCCTTCTCGTTCCCAGAGGCTGGTCTCAGGCACGCAAACGGAAGAGGCAAATCCTCACACCCCCAGCCTCCCATGCAGGGCCTTTGTCCCTTGCCCTGGATGTGCGGCCTGGCGATAGGGAGCTCTTCTAGGACAAGGCGGTCCTTTTTTCATGTAGGTGATTAAAGATACCTGAGACGTCAGCAACCTGCTGCGCATTCTGCTTCTGTCCCCTTAGCCCATGGTTCCATGTGGATATTTCTATAATTCCAGAAAATCAGAAGTTTCTAGATTCTGAGCTGACAAACACTACTTGATGTCCCCCTCTGGAGCAGCTCAGACTGATTCTGCAGAATTATTTTGATTTAAATGTCTAACATTTATATTTTCTCCAAGATTTTAGTATCTTTTTGTAAATGCACATGTTATAAATCTTTTTAAGATATTTTAATAAAATATGTAATGGATTTGTGGGGTTTTTTGTTTTGGGATTTTTTTTGTATTCCTGTTTGCATCTGAAGTTGATATTGTTTAAAAATAAGAAAAACATTTCTAAGGGAAAGGGTCTTCTCCACACTTGATGCTGTTACTTCTCCATCTCACTAGTTTCTTTGTAGTACAAGTTACTGTTGACATTCTTAGAAGCTTTAAAGTAAGGCAGTTAGTTGATGCTTTGGTTGTCTGAGTGTGGAGGCGCTGTCTTTTCACAAAATTTAGAATCTGAGGTAATTCAGGCACAGGAGCCCGTGGTGATGTCCTTTTTCTTTCCCACAAATGTTAGAAAGTTAAAACACATCTCTCTGGAAAAGACAGCCGCTGGAATCTACGCCTCCTGGTACTGTCAAAAGAGAAGAGTGGCCAAGCAAGAAGAAACGCCTCCTGCCTCGCTTGGGGGTTTCCATCCTCTGAGGCCTGCCTGTTTGGGCCTATTTGGGGTGATGTGAGGCCTTAACACAGCCCTTCACTGGAAGCTCTCAAGCAAGACATGTTGTTCTTCATAAACCCTTTATTGTACTGGAATAGTGACTCATTCTACAAGATTTCCTAGGGATTTGTTACATGTACTTTGCAAATGGTTGTGTGTTTTTTTCTCTCTGAAAATTGTTCTCAGCAGTCTCAACCACTGTGAATACCATATTGGTAGAAGAATTGCAAATTGGTTTTTAAATCAGAATAAATGTAAAAACAGTGCTAAGAAGACTTAGAATAAAGGATGTCTTCTGAGTGCGTGTGTGAGTGTTTGGCCTTCCCTGAGGGGATGCGAGTGGCCGGTGAAGCACACAGAGCCTGCGGCCCTGCAGTCTCTGTCCTCACCCCTGGGGAGCCAGACCCTGCTCATTACCTCCCCGTGGGCAGGGGCCGGGGATCGAACCTCCCAGTGATATGGTCTGGTTTTGTTTTTCCAGGAAGTCCAAGCCATGCTTTGTCCCTTTTAGAAACCACCTAGGCAAGCCAGGCTGCCCACGGGTGGGATTTTACGCAAACTGCGCCCTGTCTCCGTCCCACCAGTCCTGCGACTTGCCTTCCCCTGGCTGTGGTCTGTGGCTGCAGTCACCCAGGGTCGCGCACAGCCCCGCACGAAGGCTGCCCTCATTCAGCAGAGTCCAGGGCCCGGCACAGCTTTGGCTGAGGCCACTGGGGTTAGTGTTGGCCTCAGCTGACCTCAGCGTGGACACAGGAATGGATGTGGGTCTCACCCCCTCGCCTGGGCCTTGAGGCCTTGGGGAGTCTATGATGCTCATTCATTGCTGTCCCCCGTTACCCACTTCAGCCAACTCAGTGGACCATTTGAACGGGTTTTCCTGCTTGCCCCTCGGTCTCCTCCTAAGAGAAACTTAGAGAACGTTCTGTAGATGGGCTTATGGCCAAAGCCTAACTGAGGAATTGCTGGATTCCAGGATGGCGACCAGGCAGGGTCTTGTTCCTTTAAAGAGGTAAGGCCAGAGACTCCATTTCTAAATGATTCTTCTGATTTTTATCTTTTTTATTTTTTTTTTCTTTTTAAGAGCGTCACATTAGTAATTACCTTGGCTCAACCTGGGTTTGTAATAGGATTTGAGTGAGAAAGCCGACGCTGTCCTGATTGGATTGCTTTATCAGCGTGACCTGAGGACCTTCTGGGAGACATCTCGGTCTGGGCAGGGCAGAGTCCTGGGTGAGGGGAGACAGGGCTGTCTTGGCGAGAGGGGATGGGGGTGTGGTGGAGGGGAAGGAACCACCTGTCCGAGCCCCCCACATAGGTCAAACCCTGGACAGTTACTCAGCCTCCACAACACATGCTAGGTGACGGTAGCAGGATGGGAGCGTGCCTGAGAGCTCGGTGACCAGGACCTCCATGGGGCACCCTGTCTTGTTAAGTCACTCAGTGGGCCACGATTTGTGAGGCTCGTGTAGGCGTTTTCCACTCTTAATCCCGTTGGATGCAGGGATGGGCCAGGTGCTGCCTTCTTTGAAAAGCCTGGAAACATGAACTTGGATGTGCTACAAATATATTACCTCCCAGAAATATACCTGCCTGCGTGCAAATCCCAGCACTTAATGCACAGGCAAACTTACTTTCTTGGCTGCACAATTTATGGCCTCAGTGGTCCCCCTCATCAGAGACTCCCCTGAAACTCTGTCAACATTTAATAGACAGCAGGAATCATCTGTCTCGGGATGTTGTGCGCTCAGGGCCCCACGTGGAGCAGCCCCAATGGCCAGACTTGAAGCTGGGTAGAACCCCGGCCTCCTGAGCCCCTTTAGCATAGCCTGGAAGGGGACACCAGGGAAGGTCTCCTGAGCAGGTGCCAGCACCCTGTCACCCTGGTGCCAGCCAGCAGCGCAATGGGTTCGTCTGTCCCTGATCAGAACGGCACCGAACTGCTGGGCCGTTTTAACTCGGCTCGGTTGGTTAAAAGAGCAAGAAGGGGCCATCTTGTCCTTGGAGCAAGTTAGTTGATCACCAAGCAACCCTCTAGTTTTAGAACAACAAAAGGCCTGCTGGGAAAGGCTTCCCTCACCTGTTAAGGAGCAGACTATCTTCCTACGCAGTGCAGGTCAGCACAGAGGTATTTCTCTAGAGGCCAACAGTGTTTTTTAAGCCAGCATGCGCTCCTGTTTCTGGAGTGTGAGAATAGGCCAAGTCAACCTGTGGTCAGTGTCTGGGGCTGGGGGCCTGTCCCAGCCAGGCTGCCTGGTCTGCAGATGACAGGTGGGTGGCGGGGGCCTCTGAGGTTGAGCCCACGGTCCTGTGTTGCCCTCCTGGATCTGGGGGTCTGCCTGGTCCCATCGCCCCTGCCTCCGTGTCCCTGAGAGATGAGGCCCGGCCAGCCTGGCCAGCGGCTGGGAAGAGCAGTCCTGTTTCATGCGCGTCATGAGGTTCTGATTTGGCCCAAGGGGTGACCGCCAAGAAGGGGCGTGTGCAGGGGGCTCCAAAGCCCTCCCCACCCTGCCCTGGTCCCACTGCTACCAGAGGGGAAGGGCCAGGAGTTCCAGCCAGACAAGGGCAGGAAATGGGGCTGGGAGGAAACCAGAAAGAAATACAGGAGGAGTCATTTCAGTGCTTTGTGTCTTGGCCTCTTTTTTTGCATTATAGGATTTTAAAGTCTTTATTCTTGTTGGAATTTCAGCTCAACAGATGGAAATGATAGTCCACGTCCCCAAAAACGTGATTGTGCCTGCGTTACAGGGTGGCCCCTTAGGCAGGCAGAACCGGGTGCCCCAAGTGTAGAATGAAAGAGTTAAGTCATCCCTTTCCAGTGAAGGGACAGGCTCTAAGAGAGAGGTTTCAGGCGTGTTTCAGAGTGTTTGAGCTTCCTCCCTCCCGAGCCGCCGTCTTTAGCACGGACCCAGCACGGGCAGGGCCTGGGCCTGGGATGGAGGCCCTGGGAGGGAGAGGTGACATAACCAAGGGCAGCTTTTGCTCCACAACTGAAAGCAAAAGCTGGACAGTTTGTGATGCAGCCCAGTGTTTTTAGAGCTTTCAGTTCTAGGCCAACCCTCTCCTTATTCAACAGCTAGAGCCAGCTGAGCCCGGGAACAGAGGTAGGATCTCCAGTATCTCCACAAGTCAGACACTTCGGTGCTCAAGGCCATCTGTCCTGCTCCTAAGGCCCAGCTCCCTCCCCACGACCCTGGCGTCCAAAGCCGTGGCCTCTGCTGGCAGCTCCCTGGGGGAGCAGGGCCCACTACACCCCATGCCTGAGAAGTTCCAGGGGCCCCATGTGCCCCTGGAGCTTGGCCAGAGGGAGACGTTCAGGGGCTGTGGGGGTAGGGAGCTAGATAGTCCCTCAGAATGCTCCCATCCCAGGCATGTTTGGCCAAGCCACCTCCGGGTGCAGAGCGAGGGTGGTTGCTGCATTTGTGCAGGGCCCAGCATGGCCAGGGCTGTGTCCTTGGGCACCGGAATGGGAACCCACCCTCAGAGCTCCTGGGGCCTAGGCACCTAGAGGGGTTGGGAGGTCCCAGGGGCTGCAGCCTGCACAGCCTGGGGCCTAGAGGGCTGCCAAGAGGCTAGACTCAGTGAGGAGCCCTGACCCTCCAGGCTGGAGACTAGTGCAAACAAAGACCTTGCCCTCCCTGCCTGGGCCCTGAAGGTTTACAAGGTGGGAAGACAGGGAGGCCAGTTGGGACTATTCAAGGGTGAGGTTTTATAGATCTTTTCCCACCCTTCCCACTGTCTGGGAGATTCATTGGCTCGTAAGGCCTTTCTGTTCTAGTCTCATGGCCAGATGGTGTGAAAAAGAGGGAGGAGGCCATCAACCAGGTTGTAGGGAGGATGGGAGCTACCATAAAACTGTAAATGCTCACAGAGCTAAGCCGGGTCCCACCCTCGGGACTGGGCCTGGGGAAAGGGGATCAGAACCTCCCCACTCTGAAGTGGGTTCTGAAGGAAAAAGAGTCCTGGATTCCTGGTCTCCGGGGTGGGAAAACGTGTGTGTGTGTGTGTCTGCGTATATCTCTGTATATCTTCGTGCATGAGGGTCTGAGTCTGTGCGTGTGTGTGTGTGTGTGTGTCTGGGCACGTGCGTGCAGATCCCTGGCTCTGTGTGTCTGTGAGACTGTGTCTGTGGGTCTCTGTGAGAGTCTGCATGTGTCTGTGTGTGTGTTAGTGCATATGGGGTAGACTCTAGTGTTTTAGTTTCTCAGCTGCTAAAACAAATACTATTCACATATTGGTTTAAATACAGGAATTTATTGGCTCATGGTATCTTCTGGGCCGGCAGCGCACATAGTAGCATCTTCTCTCTTGGGTTCTGTGACTTCCAGCTTCTGGCTGCTTCTGGTGGCTTTTCTGTCTGACCTTCCCTCTGAGGCCTCCAGTGATAGGACTAAGACCCATCGTGACTCAGTTAGCCACACCTTAACTAAAAATAACCTCATTCAAAAGCACTGTTTACAACGGAGTCACACCCACAGGAATGGGTTAAGAACACGTTTTTCTGGGGTACACAACTCCAGGCCACCACAAGGTCTCAGGTCACACTTTTCCAGGCAGCTGGCCATGGCAGTGTCATTTTGAGAGAAAACAGGTTCGGGGGTTTGGCTTCTCAGCCACAGGGACTTAAAGAGGATGAGAGACAGCACAGATAGCTCTGAAGACCACCTCCCACAGCCCCTCCCAAGCACACACGCACCCCCTCCCAAGTGTTCTGGTCTTGACTCCTCTGTGAGGCCATCGACCTTCAGGGCCCAGGGTGGGCTGCGGGCAGGCCGGGAGCGCTCAGGGAGGCCATGCATTCTGGGGAGACGATGCCAGACCCGGATCCTGCCTTGCTCCACCCAAGGCTCTGTTCACTGCCTTCCCAGACAGCTCCTCTGTGGCTTTGTCTGGGACGCAGAGGCAACTGGGTGTGTGTGCTGTGGCTTCTGTTCCCTTAAGAATTCTTTGTGCTCATCCTGCCTGTAATTTTTACAGCTTGAGCCTTTGGGGGCTGGTCCTGCCACTTGAAAGCCTGGCCTGGGAGGTATTCTTGCACCAGCCAGCCCTTCATGGATGTCCATGGTCAGAACCCAGCTGCACTGCCAAGAGTCCCAAGTTCCAGAAAGTTCCTTTTCCCCCTAACAGCCCTCCTTTGTCACCATGAGGTCTGGCAGCACAGGCTTTTGGAAGCAAAAGTGTGTGTCCTTGTGATGGTAAATTTCATGTGTAATTTGGCTAGACTGAGGGGCTCAGTTGTTTGGTCAAACCCTGGCCTCAGTATTACTGTGAAGGTATTTTGTTGAACATCCACAATGGGGTTAACAGTGGGTGCCTTTAACAAAGGAGATGATGCTTCATAATGTAGGTGGGCCTCAGCCAGTCAGTTGAAGGCCTTATAAGCAAAAACAGAGATTTTTCACAAAAGAAGCAAGTCTGTCACCAGGCTGCAGATTAAATCATGCTTGAGTTTCTAGCCTGCCAGCCTCCCCACTCATGGAGTTGCATCCTTAAAATAAATCTCTTGATACGTAATACATACATACATTTATACTATTGGTTCTTGTTGACTGATACTGCCCTAAAGACTCATGAGAACACACGTGTACGCTGTCCTGGGCTCACTTGGAAAGGTGGGATAAAGGAACCCTCTCAGGTTAAGACACCGTCATGCTTCACCCTGGATTCCCTGGTGGTTTCTACACCCTGACTGCGATTTAAGTCTCCCGAGAGTGCAACAGCGATTATGTTTAAGGAGGAACCCTCAAGAAAAAAGCAGTGAACTATGGGGATAAATAAGAGAACAAGCAGTCGTCAGCTTTAGTGTTTGCCATCGGGACAGTCCAAGTGTACGTTTGTATTGCCTTATAAAGAAAAGACATACCTAAAGGGAAAGGAGTTGCTCATTTTATGATTTTCTCTGCTTTGGTAAATGACATGTTGAGGAAGAGATAACTGGAGACATTGTGGTTTCAGTGAACCGAGGTAGAGGAGGGTGTTTGGAAGAGAGGGAAAGTGGTTATCCCTGCTGTGAGTTAAGAGGGAGGGCAGACCTACGGTTTCCCATTTGGGAAGAGGGGGTCACGGCCACAGACTTTTCCACCAGGGGTGCGGCAGAGCTCCAGGTCCTCAAACCACCCTCCTTCCATTTCACTGTGCTTGGACCCAGCCATAATGGACAAGTCATCTCTTTTTAGAAAAGTCTGTGTCCAGTGCTAGAACATAAGCCAAGTCCTGTGAATAAGCAATGGAAGTGTCCCACAGTAACTAAAGCACAAGCAGTGGGGGCAGAGCAGTCTTTGTAAAGCTATAGACAGTGCAGGGCCTGGTTTGCTTCTTGGTGTCATGCAACAAGAACTCTTGGAACCCGCCAACAAGAATCTTCCTTTCATATCAATGATTACAGTTTTTATTTTTTCACCTAGATCAACCATGCTAACAAATATAAACAATAGAAATAAGCAAAAGGTAAGTTTTCCTCCACCTTTTCAACCAGTCCCTTCTCCACATGCTTCACTGTTACATCTTTCATATGCATCTACCCCAGCAAAGATACTCAAAGTATACAACCCCAGAACATACATGTCCACCTCGTACTTCTCACACACGAGTTACACTTTGATCTTTCCATGAAACAGAATATTTCAAGATGGCCACATGTGTAACTTTGCCTCTCTGTTTTGATGGCTGCATCATATTCCATTTATTCAAGAAGTAGAAATACAGAGTATTCCACAGAATTCCTTGCTCACATCCCAGCTCTGCTTGATGGACAGGTTCTCTAAGCTTTCTATGCTTCAGTTTCCTCATTTGTGCAATGTGGATAATTCTGTTAGGTTGCAAAAATTAAATGAGCTAATTTATGTAAAACCCTAATAACAGGGCCTGGCATTGAATACAAAGGTGTGTGCTACTAGTTGTTCATTTGTTCGTTCATTTATTCTTTCATTCATTCAACCCTTACTGATGTACCTATGAGCTGTTTCCAGAAGTTGGCTATTGAAATAATGCTACAATAAACAACCCCAGACGTTCTGCAGTGTATCTGTGGAGTGACTCCTGGATTTGTACACTGTGGCAGGATCCCTGCAATATGAAATAGAGAAAGGCTGATCTGAAGAACAGGTTTGTTTTTTTTCCGCTATTGGGTCAAGGGATATTAAATTTTAACATTGGACAACTTGTGCTGCAAAAAGGTAGTATTAGTTTGCTCTAGCTTCCTCAGTGGATGGAAGTGCCTTTTACCCACTTCCTCACCAATACAGATAGTCTTCATCTCTCTGTCTTTTCCAACCTGATAAGAAAAATAATTGTATTCATTTGCATTTCTCATGAACTGTTTTAAATATCTTTTTTAACTTCCATTTTGAAATATATTATTTGCAAAACTAATATAAACCCCATACGGAAAACTGTAACATACATCTATCCCCCCATATACCCAGATCCACTAATTTTAACATGTTGCCACCTTTACCATATCATACTATTTATCATCTGTCATCTATCTGTATAGCTACAGAATATTTGAAAGCAGGTTGCACACATCAAGCTCCTTGAACACATAGTACTTCCATATATGTTTCCTACAAACAAGGATATTCACTTATGTAGTCACCTCACATGCAATTAAAGTTCAAGAAATTTAACATTGATATAAAGCTTAAGTTCTATATTCCGGCTTTTTCTTACGTCCCAATAGTATCTTAAGCATTTTCTTCTCCATTCTTAGATCTTATCCAGTATCATGCTTTGCATTTCATTGTCATTATCTCTTTAGTTTTGTCCTTTTGGTTTTAAGCAAGTTTTATTGTGATATAGTCACATACCATACAGTCCATCCAAAGTGTGTGTATGATCAGTGGTTTTCAGTGTCATCACATGGTTGTGCATTCATCACCACAATCGATTTTAGGACATTTTCATTACTAAAAAAACAACCCAAAATATCCTGTACCCCTTATCCCCCACTATTATTGACCCTTAGCATTAGGTGTGTCTTTTGGTTTCCTAAAACTGGTAGAATGCAATATACCAGAAATGGGTTGGCTTTGTCAATGGGGATTTGTTAGATTACAAATTTACAGTTCTAAGACCATGAAAATGTCCAGATTAAGGAATCAAGAGGAAGATACCTTCTCTGAGGAAAGGCTCCTGGCGTTCAGGCTTCTTCTGCCACATAGGAAGGCACATGGAGACATCTGCTGGTCCTTCTTTCCTGGGTTTTGGTTTCAATGACTCTCCAAATATCTCTGGGTGTTTCTCCACTCTCTGGACTTGTACTGTCTTTTTTCCTCTTCACAAAGGACTCCAGTAAAGGATTAAAACCACTTGAATGGGCTGGGTCACATCTCAATTGAAATAGCCTAACCAAAAGGTCCCCACCCATTATAGGTCTGCCCCCACAAGAGTGGATTAAAAGAACATGGTCTTTTCTGGGGTACATAACAGATTTAAACCAGCACAGTTTGGTACATTTGTAACTGTTGAGGAAAGAATATTATAATATTAGTGATAATTATAGTTTGCAATAGGTGGAAAGAATATTATAATATTAGTGATAACTATAGTTTGCAATAGGTGCATTTTTACCCAAATACCACTCTGTTACTAACTCCTTGTAATAGTGACACATTTGTTCTAGCTCATGAAAGAACATTTTTATTTTTATAATAATCACCATCATTGTCCACCACAGGGGTCACTGTGTTATAGAGTCCCATGTTTCATCCCCTGGCTTTCCTTCTAGTTAACATACATGACTCCAAACTTCCCCTTTTAACCACAATCACACTCATTGTAATGTGCTACCATGGCCTCTATCCATTTCCAAACATTTACAATCAACCTAGTTAAAAAGTGCATACATGAGGCATCCACTCCCCATTCTCCACCCTGTTTCCCTATATTCTAGATTTTAGCTCTGAGTTTACTTATTATGATTAGCTCATATGGGTAAGATAATACAATGTTTGTCTTCTTGTATCTGGCTTTTTTCACACATTATGTCCTCAAGGACATTGCCACATGTTGTCACATATTTCAGGGCTTCATTCCTTCTTAACAGTGAAGAATATTCCATTGGTATATATTCCAAAATATATACCACATTTTGTTTATCCATTCTTCGGTTGATGGACACTTGGGTGGTTTCTATCTTTTGGAAATTGTGAATAATGCCGCT
>PVKY010004815.1:0-12651 GCA_004027775.1 Bradypus variegatus
GCAGCAAAATTGACGCGAGTGACATCATCACCATGGCAACGTAAACAGCTACTGAAAACCTCTCCCCAGAGATTCAGTGAAAAAGAAAGGGTAATTCTCCCTTGTTCAGACCACTGAAGAGGTGAAGACTGGAGCAGGATCCCACAAACACTGAATCGAAGGAAGAGAAAAATATCAGCTTGGAAACCTCCATCCGGGATGGGTGGGTTATCTCCTCCGCCTCCCCACACTCGGCCCACACTGTATACTATACTGACGGTTCTGTGAGATAATCTCCAGTTTCTCAGAAAAAAAGACTCTTCTGACGTGGGAATATTAAGAGTAAGTTTGACCCTAATATTTTTATGATGAAACAATCAAAATTCCCCTAGGCTATCATACTCCACAAATTGCTGAAATAAGTGCTCTAGTTTTCTATAAAAGAAGCTAGGAGAGATGAAGGACCTATTCTGATGGTGACAGAGTGTATGCATCTATCCAAGAGTTGTAATGATGACTTGGATAACTGCATATCCTGTGGTTTCCTTAAGAACAGAAAGAAACCCCGGCAGCATATATCAAATGGAAAACAATTGCTAAGTGTAAGCAAAGAAAGCCCAGTATACAGGGGATACATGAGCCAGGGCATCAAAAACAAGGTCTTTCCTTTCATACTAATGGAAGTTTATTGGCAGATCAGTTGGGTACACGAAGTAGCTCCATGCTGGGGATGGATAATGGAAAACCAGGCCTCGATGAGGAGCTGGAACAGGTATTGGGCCCTAAGAGTCCTAATGCCATGGAGCAGAGTTATTGTTTGAACACTATCTACACCATTTATTCACTGTGGGAAGGAGACTGCAGTATTCTCAAAAGAATGCGAGTATAATATTGCCTGAGTGTGTTAATTTTGCCAAATACCCACCCTTATGCTTGTCAATTTTGAAGACAGTTCCCTGATTCAAATAATATACAAAAGGACCAAGTTAAATGTCAATATGAGTCGAAACCCTCAGCTAGGGCATCTTGTCTCTGTTATCTAAAATGGGGTCAACCAGCTTATTGAAGAATGTTTCCAGCCCCAATATGTAGAGAAGAAAAGAAAATAATGGAAAAAAATATGAAATGTATTCATTATACATAAAGTTCACAGCAGAAGCAAAATGACACCATGGAAAAGAAAGGGTATTCTTAATTCATTGAATTAACCTTTTATAACTCAAATAGAAGGACATGATATTTACATTAAAGAATTACCAAGCAAAGACAAGATATGGGAATAAATAGAACAGGTTAATATATCAGATCTACAGATTGAAGATGAGCAGAGAATAATACTTCCTTGTCCATAGAAAGGCAGCAAAGAGACCTTAAGAATATTTAAAGTTTACAGAAAATACACCCTCTGATTGCCAGTTCCATAGCAATGATATCCAAGGTCTCAGATCTAAATGACCATGTGTTGACTCGTACCCCACAAGTCCTATATCAGAGACAGACCCAGTTATAACTGAGAGGGAGACAGGGCTAGCCCAAAAGACAGGGAGAGAAGAAGGAATGATGCACAGACTGAGGAAGGCTGGGAGCCCGTAAAAATAACAAGAACCTCCCAATGTTGTCAACACACACAACGGAAGACCATCCTGCTCTTTATATGAGTCATAGTTAGTTCGAAGACTTCACATTCTTAACCAATTACATGCTGGCCAAAATGATGGATAGCTTTTATTTAAGAGTAATGATTAATCTGGAAATACACATGTCTCTTATCTTACCTCACTTAAGTTTTAGTATGACCCATGGGACAGTTGCTTTTTGATAAGGTTGAACTCAGTCTTTATGTTTTTAATGTTTTGCTTAATATTTTTGCTAAACATAAAAAAAAGAAGTGTGATTCAAATGATTAAGATTGAAGTTGTAGGTAAGAACCCACTATGCCCATGCCAGAAAATTTCATCTGATTGAAGATACAAACTTTATCACTTACGATATAAATAGCCTGTGCTACGAATGAACAAGAACCCTCTTCTCAGATTCTGCAGCAACTGGAGGACTAGAGTTCACGGGCTTGGTCGTGTTTTTATTTATACTCGCTTGAAAGCCTGTTCCTTCTACCTTAAGTGCTTTCTTGGTAAACATATGTAGGACTCTAGTTCTTGTCTTGAGTGCTCTTTCCTTTAAAATTACTGTCTACCCGATACTTTTATTCGAGTGGGAGTTTCCTTGAAGCCCAAGCTTTCTGAGTTGGAGCAGATGAGGTTTAGACCTTTTCTGGAGGTGATCACTAGCTTGAGATGCAAGAAACAGACCTGGACAGAGGCCCCCAACCCTGCAGGTGCCAGCCTGGGGGGCTGCTGCCAGGCCGGCCCCTCCCTGCCCCTGGGGGTCCTGCCAGCTGCTTGGTCTGCCTGGGGCAGGGAGGGGCGACAGGCCCCTGGCCGACAAGGTGGTGGCCCTGGCTGATTGCACCTGCAGGGCCTGGGGAGAGCGGGGGGAGGGACGGGCTCCGGTGCTTGGGGGACTTGCCAGCTGGTTGCAGAGTCTGCAGCTGTGCTCGTGTGTCCCTGGTCTAAGGAGTCAGGCTAAAGGGTGTTTATCTTTTGGGGACCCTCTGGTATGGTGCCGTGGGGACTCCCAGCCCTGTTAGAGAGCTGCAGGAGTTCTAAGGAACCCTCAGAGACCTCACCCACAACCTAGGGGTGAGAAATAGGGAGAAGGCTGACATGGGGAAGCCCTTCCCTCACTTAGCAGAGAACAGGCTGCCCCCAGATGCCCCCAGGGTGCTGCGCCTGGGCATAGCCAGTCTTGGGGAGCCCCACCCCCAGGAACACCCCAGGTCAAGGAGCAGCATGCCCACCCTGCACAAGCTGGGGTCATCTCCCTGTATAGGATGATCAGTCGGGGCCCTATGGGGTCTGGGGTCACGTGACTCCTCCTGCCCCCTCCTCCCCCCTCCACAGACCCCAGGCACTGTGGAACCTCTTCCTGCCCCCTCCCCTTGGGTGTCTCCTGGGTAACCCTCCTTTCTGGGTGGGCTGGGATTGTGGGAGGATTCAGGGAGTCTGTCCGTCCCCTCCCACCAGCCCACTCAGTGCTTTGGCCTGTGTCTGTCCCCTCTCCATCCCTGTACCCCTTAGCTCTAGGGAGGGGATACCCTTAGATCCCTGTGGGGGAAACTATGGTCCAGTCATGGGAGGGAGTGGCCCCCATGGTGCTCTGGGGCAGGAGGGATGTGGGGTCCCACCCCCAGCCCTGGCATGGAAGGGACTTTTAAAGGGGGGACTTCTGGGGATCCAGGCAGGTGGAGTGAGGTGGGCTCCAGCTGGGGCCTGTGCTGGGGCAGCTGAGAGGGGCTTTCACTCCCTGGGCTGGGGGAAGCCAGCAGCAGCTCCAGGACAGCCAGCAGTGAGGGGCAGGAGAGCCTGGGACAAGGCGGTGTTGGGGGTTCTGAGCTGGAGGAAAAGCTGGGTCCCCACCTGGGGCAGCTGGGTATGTATCTCCCCATGACTCCCGGAAAGCATCCAGGGGTCAGGACAGTGCCTAGGCCAGCAGCCAGGACTGGAGCGAATGGCCCCTGGGGACAAGTGCCCTCCCACCAGGCCAGGGTCCCTGTCTCTGGGTGGGGGGCTGGGGAGCAGGAAGGAAGCTCTGTGGGAGCTGGACTCTTGTTCTAGAGGTTCCTTCCGAGGAGGAGAAGGGACTGCTGGGACCCAGGCAGGGCAGGGGGTGAGGGCAGGGATGAAGCAGGGACCTTGGAGGGAGGGGTTCCAGCCTGGGGGATGGCCGGGGGGTGTGGGAGAGGATGCAGAGACTGACTGAGCCTCCCTTCCTTGTCCCCAGAGGCCTCAGTGTGCACTGGGGGTGGGTCTCCGCAGCAGGCGGGAGACTGGGCCTTGTCCCCAGGCTCATGGGCTGGGTGCAGCTGGCAACCCCAGTAGCACAGGGCAGGGGCCCCGTCTGTGGTGCCCACCGTGCCCGGCTGGGTGTGGCCTGCACTGTTGGCTGCTGCCCCAGCACACGGTGGACGCAGCTCCCAGTGGTTCCCAGTGGCCACGGAACCCACCGTCTCTGCAGCTGCAGTGGGGTCACCCTGCGGGGGAGGCATAGCTGTTCCACATGGAGCCCTCGCTGCGGGCCCTATGGTCTCCCTGCAGCTGGAGGTGAGAACCCGCCCTGGCTCCAGGGTGGTCTGGGGTCTCCATAGCACCCTGCCCCCTGCCCTTGTCCTGCATCTGCTTGAACATGAGGGCAGCTGGCAGGGCCTGGGGTTCCCTCGGGGCAGCCCACCGTCACCTGATGCTCCTCGGGAAGAGGCCTGAGGGAGGCAGACATGGCCCCTGCCTGCGGGAGGTCCCCTGGGGGCTCCAGCCCACTCCAGCTCCAGGCCTCAGCTGCACCTTAGCTTCAGCCCCAAGACCCCAGCCCCTAGGGTGGGGTGAGCCAGAGTCCAGTGCAGACGCGTGAGCCCAGCAAGTGACCCCATGGGTACATGGGGACCACGGGGCACATGTCCTCAGAGCTGATCCTCTCCTGCGGGTGTGCACCAGTTGTGGGGGGAGCCTTTTGACTAGGCTGTGTCAGTTGAGGCTGAGGAGGTGGGTCTTAGTCCTCCTCCTGGGGTGCACGATAAGAAGATGAAATTCAGGGAAAGAGACAGTGAGAGGACAACACAGAATGGAGAGAGAGAAAGCCACGGAAGCAACAAGCTGACAGCAACGAAGCCGGGAAGACAAGGGGAGACCAGCAGGTGCCGCGTGTCTTTCCGTCTCACGGAGGAGCCCAGGTTTTGTCTTGATGATGCCTTCATGTGGAAATGTCTCTCGGCCTTGGAACTGAGCTTCTAAACTACTAAATCCCCACTGTAAAAGCCAACTCATTTCTGGGGCTTTGCAGTTCAGAGCTGTAGCAAACTCGCACCCAGCCCCACCACCCCTCAGCCCTTGGCTGCCCGCGTCCCCCGGCCGCTGTCCTCACAGTGTGTGCGGGGAGGGTGCAGGCTGTGGCTGCCCCGGGATGCCCACGCTGTCCCGCAGGGGTAGGTGGTGCAGCACTGCTCAGGATGAGCTGGTCACCGGGCAGCCGCTGTTGTCTGAGACCTGCGGGAGGACACCTGGGGGGTGAGTGTGGCCCGGCCAGCCAGGTGGGCAGTGCTGACTCCCCTGAGCACATCTCAGCCTGTGTGTGCAGTAGGTGCCCAACAGGTGTGCCAGAAGTCAGCTCCCATGGGCACCTGTGTCCTTCACCTCTGCACACAGTCAGCACCAGCAGCAGCAGGAGAAGTCAGAAAAGGAAGGAAGGATGGGGACGGGCAGGGGATGGGCAGTGCAGGGGAGGCCAGGACCTCAGGGCCTTGTGGGCATCAGGAGGCATCCTTTCCCACCAGGTGCAATGGGAGGGCGGCAGGTGGGCTCACCTGAGAGCAGAATGAACGTGACAGTGATTAGGGCCTGCAAGGGGCAGTGAGGGGCCATGGCTGTGTCCAGTGAAAAGGGATGGCCCGTGGGTGAGGGGCCCTGGACTCCGGCTGCAGGAGAGCACGTGCCACCCATGCCAGCAGCATCACACCACTTCTGTGGCCCCCTTGGGCAGAGTTCCTACGGGACACAGGCAGTGTCTGTCCCCTGCTGGGGAGCCTCATCTCTCCCACACATTTATTCACTTTCTACTGGACACTCTTTAGGTGCTGGGGCTAAAGCAGGAAATAGGACCCACAAAACCACTGTCTTCCTGTAGTGTACATTCTAGGGGGAATGGGGCAAAAATCAGGAAAACGTGGTCTTCCCGATGGCAATGTGCACGGATATGGGAAGGAAGGACCGATGAACCAACACACTGAGTGTCATCAGGCGCTTGTCCAGGCTGACAGAGTCTTTGACTTAAAGTGAAAAATACAGATGATTTACATTTAATGCAATTAACAACACAGTTGCTTTCCAGGTTAGCATCTTCCTTCTATCTAGTCGTTCTTGGCTTTTGCCTTTTCTATGCAGTCCCCTTTTTCTGTGTGGATCAATCTAGAAGTTTTCCACCTTCCATTTCTGTCATTCATTGGCATTTATAATGGCTTCTTTGCATGTTTTGAGTGGTTGATCTGGAGCAAAGATCTGCAAACATTTTCTGTAAGGACCAGGATGTAAATATTGTAAGCGCTGTAGACCTCGGCTACTGAATTCTGCCCTTTTATCCAGGAAGCAATCAGGGAGAAAATGTGAACCAAGTCTATTCCAGTAAAACTCTCTGCAAAACAGTAGGTGGAGGCAAGACTTGTCCCATGGGCCATTTAGCCTACAGACCCTGTACTTGAGATTGCCAATATCTATCCCTAACTCTTTGTACCCTACAGGAATTAATAATGTACCTTTTCTTGTGCTTTAACAGTATCTTGCAACAGTGAGATTCCATGGACCTTCCCCAGCCCTTTCTGCTACTTTCTTCTCTATTTATTGTTGCGTACATTGACGCCCACCATGACTTTTAAATTATTTTTGCCTTAAGAAATAGTTGGCCTCACAGTCCCCCTTTCTGCTGCCTTCCCCTCAGCTGCAGGTCCTGGCACCCCCAGGGTAATCCCATTGCCCTGTGGGCCCACCCTGCACACAGCACCCTTGGGGGCAGGAAAGGGTCCCGGTGCCTCCTCAGAGCCTACCCCCTTGGGCACTAGGGAGGGCCATCCCTACGGGCCCCTAAGGTGCCTGAGAACCCACCTCACCACCAGCCCAGGACCCACAGATTGACTTGAGGTTTTTCCACATCCCCCAAGTTCACCAGGGAAAGGGGACCACACAACCACCGAGCTGCTCTGCACTCCTGCCTGAAGGTGGACCTCTGGGTGCAGGTGCCAGCCCTCGAGAAGGGGCCAGTGGGGTTCAGGGGCCCCAGTGCCCACCAAGTGTGTGGCCCTCTGCCCTGAGCTGGGGACTGAGGCTGGCACCCTGGGTGTACCAGGGGTCCCAACCACCTGGACGGCAGGGCCTGTGGCACAGGACAATGGTTCCCTGATGTGATGCTGTCCAGAGACCCAGGGCTCTGGACAGGGCCAGCTCAGGGCTTTGGGGGATCCTGGGGTGCTGCACCACTCCCCGGGGGACCCTCCCCCTGCTCACTGAAGCCCCAAGGGGGACTCAGAGGATGGGGTGGCAGTGGGTCTGGGGGCTGCCTTCCCACAGGATGATGCTTCAGGGGAGCTGGAGTTGGAGGAAACCTGGGGCCTTTTTAGGGAAGACAGAGCCCCCCCGAGCTGGGAGGGCAGGCGCCAGGGTGGGGCATGAGGGGCCTGGATGGGCCTTGGCACCAAACGTCTGAGTGGAGCAGCCTGAAGGCAGGAGCCTGTGCCTACTGGACCCGGGCCCCGAGAGCCCCGGGGAGTCCCGGGGAGCCTGTCCAGATGGTGGGGGCTGGGTCGAGGCCCCATCCCGGCTGCATTGGGGGCCCAAGGCTCTGTGGATCTGCACTCCTGGGGCACCCTCCACCAGTGGGGCGCCCCATGCTGGTGTCCCCCATACCAGGTCAGAGACCCACTCCAGACAACGAGGTGCAGCCAAGCTGTGACCAAGGACCATTTATTGACTCAGTCCCCAGCTGGGCCCACCGAGGTGCACCCAGGAGGTGGGCCCGGCCATTCCTCAGAGCGAGATGACCCTTCCTGGAGGGGGTGCCCGTGTCCCCCTCATGGTCCCGGAGCACATGTTGCACTCAGTGCCCACCGGGCAGCTGCACCACCATGAGGAGGGTGGACTTGTTCCTGATCTGATAGAACTCGAGGGTGTTTTTCGCCTCCAGAAGTTGGCTGGCAAACATCAGCGTGAAGTCCTTCGAATCTGTGGCGGGAGGGACGAGGGTCAGCCAGGTCCTGGTCCCTGGACCTTGGGGTGGGGGTGACAGCCTGGGTCTGGGTCCCCAGATGATGCAGTGAGGGTCGGGGGCCGCCCAGCACCTCCTTGGAGCTTTGGTCAGCCTGAGGGAGTGCAGCACCCCCCGCAGCCTGCACCCGACACTGCAGGCCCCAGCCACGTCCCACCCATCTTTGGGGTACAGGGAGATGGAGGAGAGAAGCAGGACAGGGGAGGCACTGTAAAGGGGACACAGGGCCCCAGGGGGATTCAGACCAGGGAAGCAGCCTCTGGCTGAGAGCGAGCCCCACCTGGCCATGGACCCCAGATCGAGGGCCCCCAGGAAGGAGGCCCCTCAGGAAGAGGACCCCAAGGAAGAAGGACCCCCAGGAAGGAGTGTCTCCAGCTCCCCAGAGGCTTCAGGCCATCCGGAAGCCCTGGATGTGGACCCAGGATGTGCCCTGCACCCTGGATCTCCCCGGGACACTGCCCATGACCCCTCCCTGCTCACCTGACTTGAGCACCTTCTGGGCCACCAACACCATCAGCTGGCTGACCTTCGTCTGCCTGAACATCTCCTCTGAGGTGGCCACGTCCACCACCATGTCCCGGCTCCGGTAGCCGTGCACCACCACCTGGTAGACCATCTTCCCCTGTGACCGCTGGATGGACAGACAGGCAGACAGACAGCGCTGCCGGGTGCTTGGCTTGTCTGGGGCAGGGAACTGCTGCCTCTGGGCTCTGGCCCGGGTGGGGCGGCTGAGCCGGAAGTGGGGGTGCAGGGGGCAGGGCCCCTTCCTGTCTCAGACATTCCCTTTCAGTTTCCTTTCCCAGGGCAAATCCCTGCCCTGGGCCCTGGGAAATTCCAGGCTCCTCCCAGGCTACTGAGAAATGCTCAGTATGTGTGTGTGTCCCTGCGTGTGTATCCCTGTGTGTAAACTAGTGGGTTCCTCTGTGTGTCAAATCGAGTGTGTCCTTGTGTATGTCCCGTGTGTCAATTTGTGTGCCTGTGTGTCACACATGATGTGGGTCCTTATGTGTATCCTGTGTGTGTGAGCTTGTGTGTTTTACTGTGTGTCGCATGTATGCGTGTGTCCTCATGGGGTCGTGTCCTTGTGTGTGTCCTGGGTGCATATGCTCCCTCCTGTTTCCCTGTGTCATTGGATGCATGTCATCTTCCATTTGTTGTTCTTGAGCCAAAATATGTGTTGTATGTGTGTGTGTTGTGTGTGTGTCTGTGTGGCTGGTGGCTCCACCGCCCTGGGGCATCCTTGTGCCCTGCTGCCCCCTGGTCTCCATGACCCCTTGGGAGTTCCCATGCGGGCAGGGGTGTGCACGTGGCCAGGAGCGCAGGGCGCCCTGCCTCCACCCCCTCTTGGGGTGCTACAGATGACAGGGTGGAGGTGGGGGTGGGGAAGCCCCTTCTCCACGGCCAAGACTCTGAGATGTGACCCAGGAATCCCACCTCGGGCCCCGGTCCCAGCCCCGGATTCAAATCCCCCTCCCCACGGTGGTGCCTCGGGGGTCCCTGTCACCACTCGGTGGGTCCCGCTCTGCTCTGGCTGCACCTCGGAGGACGGGTCCCCGTGAGCTGGGCCCCCACCCCAAACAGCCCCAAGGGAGCGAGCCATGACCCTGGCCTCAGCCCGGGGGTCTGAGCACAGATGCGTGTGCAACACAAACAAGAGTGCAACCACACACACCCTCTGGCACAATTAAACACACACACATGCCATTCACATTCCCACATTTCCACACACATGTGCACTTGTGCACACACACACCAATGTGGGCACACACACCTTCGTACGCACACAGACATCTTGCGGGAGGCAGAGCAGGCCAGGGCCCAGCAGGAGGGTGGGTGCCCCGGCCTCACCCCAGCCCCCAGCCTCTTGCTCCGGTTGTGTCCTCCTGGCCTGGCACAGTTGGGGAGGCCTTCGGAGCCGGGGTTGGACTTGTGGAACGTGACGCCCCAGGGCAGGTGGGGGCAGGGGTGGAGGGTCCCCATCTCACAGGCCCCTGAGAGGAGTCTGGGCAGCTCTATGCTGGAGCCCCTCTGGCTGCCGCCCCCAGCCCCTCCCCCACAGCAGGATGCAGACTGCAGGGCCCTGTGCTGAGATGAGAGGGACGAGCGTGGGCCAGGTCCCCAGGGATGTGCTTGTGACACCCGACCCCACCCAGGCCTTCGAGATGGCACGGACGTGATTTTCATGGGGGGTTGGGCAGAACAGGCCCCTAGTCCAGAAGGGGCAGGCCCCGTCCCTGGGCTGTTCTATCTGGAGCAGGCAGGACAGGTGGCCCCGGAAGGCCGGCAGGTGGGGAGGGGCTGGGCCCAGGATCTGCCTTCTACCTGCACCCTGCACACCTGGGCAAGTGGGCGGGGCCAGGCCCTCCTCAGCTCTGGGCTCCACCAAACCTTCCTCTTCCCCTCGGATCCCCAGATCCCCCTGGAGGTTTCTGAGGGGCAGAGCCTAGGGCCAGAGGTCAGAGGCCAAAGCCCTAACAGGGACCCCGCAGTGCCCACCTCGCCCAGCCTCGAGGAGGTGATGGTTCCAGTCCAGCCCCGGCCTGGGGTTCTGGGGAGGTCATTTACCTGGACCTGTGTCTGTGGGTCAGTCCTGCCCCATGGAAACCTACACATCCATGTACACTGAGATCTGTCTGTGTGTCCACTGTTTATATATCTGTGTGTCCATGTGTTTTCTTTGCTAAAGCTGACAAAATGCAATATACCACAAGACGGTTGGCTTTTAATAATGGGGATTTATTAGGTTACAAATTTTTAGCTCCAAGGCCATGAAAATGTTCCAGTTAAGGCATCAACAGGACGATACCTTCTCTGAAAACTGTTTACCAGTGAACTTGGGCTCCTCTGTCACATGCCAAGGCACATGGTGACATCTACTCATCCTTGTCTCGTGGGTTTTGTTGCTTCAGCTTCTGGATTCTCTGTCTCTGGTTTTTCTCTAAACTTCTTTGGGTGATTTTCTCTTTTTGCTTCTGTCTCTCTTTTATCCTCTTGTAAAGGAATCCAGCAAGGGGATGAAGACCTAACATCTCAAATGAAATAAGCTAACAAAAGATCCCACCCACAACAGGTCTGCACCCACAGAGACAGAGTAAAAGAACAGGGCTGTTCCTGGGGTACAGAAGAGCTTCAACCTACTCCACCGTGTCTCCATGTACCTACCATCAGCATCATCAACCACTCATGCACGTACCTGTGTGCCCACCTGTCCTCCCAGCTGTCCATCCTTCCTTCCATCCACCCTCCTCTCATCTGCCAGCCGGGCAGCCGACAGCCACCTGTGCCCTGGGTCTACTGTCCTGCAGTTTCCGTCTGTCAGAGCCAGGAGCTACCAGATCCCTGTGCACCCCAGATCCACAAACGTGCTGCTCCCACCGGTCCCCAGGCCCTCCCAAGAAGGGCTTGTGCAGGGCTCGTGTGCTCGTGTCAGTAATCTCTGCAGTCCTGTTTCCAAAAGGGTCATGTGCACAGAGGAGGGGATGACCATGCAGGCATCGGCCAGAGGAGGGGTCCTGGGCACAGGAAAGTCACGATGGTCGGCACATTCCTCTGGAATCTGGGGGTGACCGTGTCTGTTCTTGTCGGCTCCACACGGGGATGCGGGTCTGCCGTGGGGCCAGGGGCTTGGCGCACCACTTGAACCAGGCCCCACCCTTGGTGGCCTTGCAGGTGGGCGCTGGGTCCAGGCAGGGGAAGCAGAACTCCACGTGGCAGCGGGTGCACAGGACATACTTGCACCTGTCCCTGTGCTCGATGAGCAGCCCGCAGGTGGGGCAGGCCCGGGTGCACGGGCAGCCTTGGATCTCGCTGCCAGGGAGGTCCTTGGTGGCACAGGTGGCCACGACCTGCAGGTTGGGGTCCGTGCAGCCCTGGTTGGCACAGTGGTCAGAGGGTGTGCCCGACCCCTTCCAGGCCCGCAGGCACTGCCAACAGAACTCGTAGGTCCTCCCCCGCGAGGAGGAGCAGACCGTGCACAGCACCCAGAGGTGGCTCAGGTCCTTGCGCTCCACCAGGCTCTTGCAGCTCGGGCACTGTGGGGAGAGCTGGCTGCTCAGGGCAGGGGGTCCCCGGGCTCAGGGGGCAGGTGCAGGCTCGGGGGCTGGAGGGGGCTTGTGACCTGTCTCCAGGGCTGGGGTCCCTCCCTGTGGCCTGTGGCCTGGGCGCTGTGGGCCCTGAGACCCCTCCTCCGGGCGGGCCCTCACCCACCTCCTTAAAGTCACAATAGAGTCTCGCCACCATCAGGGCCACTTTCCGCTCAAAGTCCCGCTGCTCTGTGTCGTCCAGCAGAGCACAGCGGCGCACCTCCGGGTAGGACCACTCGGCCCCACACTTGCCCCCATTGACGTCAGCAGGGCAGTGGAGTTTGAAGCGGCCCTGGAAAGGAGGGCAGGACATGGACACGTCTGGTCACAGCCCCTCCCCTGACTGGTCCACCTGGCCCACAGCCCACCCCACCCCACCCCACCTGCCCGCCCCGCCCTCCTACCTGGTCGATGAGGCTGCGGCACCAGACAGTCAGACTCCCGGGGTCCACGCCGTGCCCGCAGCTCATCTGCACCCTCTGGGTTCCGTCATACTCGTCCCCTGTGGGGTCAAGGCCCAGGTGAGGCATGGGGGCTGGGACCTGGTGCCCACGGGCGGCTGTGCTGGGTCTCTGAGCTCAACGTGAGACACGGGGTCCCTGGGGGCTTCCATGGGGCACAGAGCCTCACCCTCCTGTGTCTCCCACTCCCCCTTGAGACTGAAATAGGGCCTGAGGGGCATGGGGAGAGGTCTCCAGGCCGGGGCTGTCACCCCAAGGCCAGGGGAAGG